>RJWK010031852.1:0-23988 GCA_004363435.1 Platanista minor | reverse complement strand
GGTAGAAACTCTAACTTGAACTAGCTTGAGTGAAGGAATTTACTGGCTCACCTAAGTGAAAAAGTATGGGGGTAGAAATGCTTTCAGATATGGCTGCGTTCAGCGGTGCAAGAGACTGCATCGGACATTACTGTCTGTCTGTTTCTTGGTTACTTACTTGAGTGGGCTTCATTCTCAAGGCTCCATGTAGTGGCAAGGCAGGATCCAGTTAGGAAAAAAACCATCATTCTAGGTGCTTCAGAGGGAAGTAAATATAGGGAATTGGTTTCATGGGTAATAGAAGAGCTGAGAAGCCGAGTAGGAATGGTGAAGCAAATCAGGGATTAGCAACTCAGGAAGCTGCTAGGCCCCAATGCCGGAAGGACACACGGAAGAAGTAGTATTACTGGAGCCTGGAAGTTGGAACCATCTGGAAGGCACAGACTCGTGCTGGGATTTGCTTAGACGTGGCTACGATCGCAGAAGAAATGCATCGATGGCTGAAGACACCAACTGAGGCAGAGAGAGAGGAGGATAAATACCCTGGCTTGTCCCCTCCCCTTAGAGCCAGTCTTTTGGCAGTGCCTTCCATGAGCCAGAGATAAGTCAGTGAGCAAAGGAGGCTGGGAAGTGTAGTCCTTGTAATGCAGAACAGAGAAGGGGTGGGGAATGAACCTGAAAGCAGACAGAAGAATGACTGGCAGAACTGCTAACAACTCAGACCTCAGGTCCGGCAGGAAAAATGAATGCAGACATTTCCTGCAAAAGTCCTGTGTGACTGGGTCACAAGTTATCCCCAAACCAAGCACGGTGGCTAGAGCAATGCAACGTACTGACTGGCTTATAACTGGGACTCCAAGTGAGGAACGGCAGGAAGGCGAAATGCATGGTGCGGTGGTAAGCTGCAAATGGCCGTCCCTTCTGACCAAACTACAGAGTGGGCTTGTCTCTGGGATGACAAGAGCCAGGGACTTGAGTGTCATCTCAATTCTCTTTCTCTCGTCCTCTTGTCTGCTTTTTCTTCTTAGTTTTACTCTCTCAGTTCTCCTGTCACCTAGGAGGCTGGGTCCAAGGCTCAGGCAGCTCCAAGCTCATAATCCTCTTGATTAGAGAAGAAAGAGCTAGTCCCTGACAGCTTCAGTTAGAAAAAGTCCCTGGGAAGAGCTTGATTGGTTGGCTTTGGTCATGTGCCCATGTTTGAGCCAATCCCCACAGTCTGGGTCATGGGGCACTGTGATTGGCTCAGCCAGAGTCACATGACTACCTCTGTGGCCCCAGAGGGCAGGGTATGTCATGAAAAACTCTCAACCAGGATTATGTGATTGATCCTGAGAGCACTATTGCTATTTTGTAATATGTGCAGTTTGCCAGAAACAAAGCAAATGGAGTCTTAGCTCATTTGGCTGAAATAGTCTTGCACTGCTCAAAAGTAGGCAAAGTAGGAAAGGGCTAAAAGGGAGAAGTGTAATTCTCAGAAGGAGCTGAAACTCTTGTCATACTGAAATGCAAATTGGATAAATATCAATTTTAAACCGAGTGTGATTACGTCTTTTAGGTTCTTTGGTTTTAGTACAATTTCTTGTGTGTACATCTGTGTGTGTGCTCTGAGGGATGTCAGGAGGGTGATTTGGAGAATGTCTGTGAGGGGCTCTAGGGTGTGAATGGGGGTGACATTGGGATACCTGGGGAGGTCTGGGGGTGTGAGTGGGGTCATTAGGGTAACTTGGGATAAGAGTGGGAGAGAAGTAGCGTGACTTTAGAGGTGATTAAAGTGACTAAGGGTGCTTTTGGGAGTGCCTGGGATTGGTATGGAAGGTATTAATGTGATTTGCTGTGGGGCATCTTTTGGGAGTATGAATAACTTTAGGGGTGACTGTGGGGATGACTCTAGAAATAATAGAGATGATTCTGTGGGGTGAACTTGAGGATGTGAGTGGGGGTGACTCAAGCGTCATCTGTGGGGTGACCTTGGAGGTATGTGTGGAGTTGATCATGAGAGTGTCTAGGATTGACTTTGGGGTAAAAGAGGGTGATTTGGGACAACTTTGAGGGTGCAAGTGGGGATGACTTTTTAAAAAATTGAGATATAGTTGACTTATAGTATTACATAAGTTTCAGGTGTACAACATAGTGATTCACAATTTTTAAAGTAAGTGGGTTTTTAAAGACTTTGGGTTAACTTTATGGGTACGTGGGGTTGACTTTGTGAGAATGGGAGTCATTTTGGGGTTTCAAGGAGGTGACTTTGGCGAGGGCAGTGGGGGTGATTTTGAGGATGTCTGTAGCTAAAATTTGGGGGTGTCTGTTGGGGATGTTGCTCAGGGCTGTCAGTGGGGATGAGTTGGGAGGGTGACCTTGGAGAGTATCTGGGGGTGATTCTGGGGCATTTCCCCCTTTCCTTCCAGTTCTCATCCACATGAGCATGGGCTTCATGATCCTGGCCCTGATCCTGTGTCTAGTCCTCCTCCTGGCCATGGGCTTCTCCTTCCGGCCAGTGTTCCGCCGCCTTAACAAGGCTGACCTCATCTTCAGTTCCCTCAGCTTTTGCATCGGTAAGTGTTTCCCTGGGGGAAGGGGTGACCTCCCTACCTCAGCATCTCTCCCCGGGGCTCTCTTTCTGGCTTTGGGGAGGTGTGTCTCAGAGCTTCTGTCCTGCTGGATCTCTGTCTTTGAATGCCTCTTGGGCTCTCTGTCCCACCCTCCCTGTGTGTTTCTCAGTTCTATATCCTTCTCAGTCGGGGTGAGTGTGCTGGGCCTCTCACTCTCTTCCTGTTTCCCACTCTTTCCGCCCCCTCGTGGTATCTTTCTGTCTGTCTTGTGTGTGTGTTTGCGCGCGCGGCCTTGTCATGGAGGGTGGGAGAGGATGTCTCTCTTTTCTCTTTCTGGGGGCCTCGGGGTCCCTGTCCAGCCCCATGTCCATCTCTGGCCCCACCCCAGTGCAGGGCTCCTGGTTGTCCTCAGCCTGACGCTCTTTGTAGCCAACTGCGAGACGCTCCAACCGAAGCCACAGGTATCCTACCTGGTGACCACCTACCTGTGCTGGGGCGCCGGCGCCTTGACGCTGTGGGCCGGTAAGGGCAGGGCCTCGGGAGGAAGGGGCGGGGTCTCGGCAGGGCAGGGGGCGGAACCCGGGGAGAATACCAGGCAGGGCTTCTGGCCAGATTGGGGCGGACCCCCAGGGAGGTCAGCCTCGAGGGACAGGGCGGGGCCTAGGCCGGGGTTCGGAGTCCACCAGCCCATCTGGCCCCCACCCCCAGGAACCCTGAGCTACTTAAACTACGTGGGCATGTGGGGCAAAAGGGGGCCCTCCACGGAGCTGCGGGTGAGCCACCGCCGGTGCGTCTCGCAGAAGTCCATGTCTGAACAGCAGCAGTCAGACCCAGACTCCAGGAGCACCGAGGAAGAGCCCAGTTCACTTCCTCCCCAAGAACTCCCGTCTAAGGGTCTCTAAGCAATTGCACCCGAGCTTCTCAGGACACTGACGCCTAACCGCCGCCAGGTGCCGGGCCCACCCATTTCATCTTGGCCACGCGCCCGAGATTAGACTTCCCTGGAGGTCCCACTCCCTAAGCACCCTCCGAGAACAGGTGACAAAGCCCCACCCCTCGAGCCAGGGCCCTCCCTTTGCGGCTCTGTTCCCGCCCAGAGTCCTCACTCTGCCCCCACCCCGGAAGTCCAACACCGCCCCCTCCAGTTCTGCACTCCGCCTGTGCTGTGTGGCCTGTTGGTGTGGCCCCGCCCCCAAGCCTAGCTAGGCCCCGCCCCCAGGTGTCCAGCCCTCGCTGGCCGTGGCCCGAAGCCGCACTTCATCATAGGAATTCCTACCCCTCCGAGGGCCAGCACCGCCCCAGGATGTCCAGTCTTGCCCCAGGCCGACACGACACTGCCCAGCATTTGATGTAGCCCCGCTCCTCGGCGGAACAGGCCCCGCCCCAGGGAGGCGTGGTTTTCAATTATACCCCCCGCCCCTTCCTGGCTTCCCTGCCACAATAAAACGTGGGCCCTATCTCTCAGAGTCCGAGCCTCCGTTTCGTGCTCCTCCCCAGGGCAGAGTGGGGCTCAGAGTTCTTGCCTTGTCCTTTGGGGTCTGAGCCTTTCTCTGCCTCATTGTCCACACCTGCCTCTGATCCTTCCTTTCCCCCCTGATCATAACTGCACATCTCCCGCCGAGAGAGACCGGGAGGGCTGGGGAGGCTCTAGTCTGGGACGGATGGGTCCCGAGTTCCCAGGTGTCTAGCGTCTGGAAGGCCAAATGACACCAGGAGTTGATGCATATTCGATTTTACTGGGGGTAAGGGACAGGGCGGGGGCATTCAGGGGTTGTCAGCCATGGTCTTCTTGATCCAATCCACATACAAAATCACTTTGGTGTAGACGGAGGGCTTATTGGGGGCACCACACGGAATGTGGCCCCAAGACGTGATTCCCTGAAACATACCCTCGCAGATCAGCGGGCCCCCTGAGTCACCCTACAGCACAAGGGGGAGGGGGAGAGTGTGAGAGAGGTTAGCTGGGCCTGGGGGGTTCCAGCACTTGGACCTGGGTGCACAGATCCAGACAGCGACTCCCCATCTGTGGGGAAAGAGACAATTGTCTCCAGAGTCCACTCCCAGAAGAACATCAGCGGGGATTCCAACAGAGGGGACAGTGGCTCGAGCCCTGCCAATGGGGATGGGACCTCAGGGTCCAGTTTCTTCCCCGGGGTTGTGGGGGAGGGAGGATCCAGGAGGAGGATGGTCCCTGCAGACAGTTCAGTGGGGAGGAGGAGCAGGACCCATCTATAGGACACTCCCACCCTCAGGGCTCATGTCAGATGTCACCTCTCCGGAGAAGCTTTCTCTGACTGGACAGTAAGCATGTGTTAGAGGAACAGGTGAACTATTATTACGTGCAGGAGGGAGATACACAGGATACCGGGATGGGGATACAGGAAGGAAAAGGGGGCAGAGAGCTACAGCTGGGAAGCTGTGGAGACAGATGCCTGCTTAGCTCTGAACCCCAGTCCAGAATCTGAGTCCCCTCCCCCAGCACTTCAAGGCTCCGGGGGACAGGCTGGCTCACCACGCAGGTGTCCTTGCCGCCCTCCAGGTGTCCAGCACACAGCATGAACTCTGTCACCTTCTGGGGGTGGGCATTGGCACACACCTCATTGGGCAGGACAGTAAGGTCCACACACTGGAGATCATCTGGGTAAATGACTACAGGCCAGGGAGAAACACGGCTGTGGCCAGACCCCACTCCCTCAGCCCTCCTCCCCCAGACTCCGGAGTCCAGGTCCCCAGCCCCCTCCTCCCTTACACCCAGGTGCCTGGGCTCCAGGCTGCATCGTGTGGCCCTGGCATACACTTATCTGGTTCGATGCTGCCCCAGCCAGAGGCATAGCAGGCGCTCTCCAGTTGGGGTTCCTTGGTGGGAAGCTCCAGGACCTGCACATCCTCTGTGATCTGGACGGGCCCCTCCAGGCGGAGCAGCATGAGGTCATGGCTGTAGTCCTCCCCTGGGGGGAGGGTGTCGTTCTTCAGGAGGCTCAGGTCGAAATCGGGGTGTGGAAAGTCCTTACTGACGTGGGCAAACTGGGCTGTGTCTTCGTCCTCAAACAGGTTGTGGCGACCCAGCCAGAGCTGGTAATTGCTGGTGAAAGAGAGGATGGAGACGGTGAGAATGAGAGAGGAGGTAGAACGGGAGGGCACGAGGAAGGGTCCAAAGGGAGAAGGAGAAACAGGACGCGGAGGAGAGAGGGAGAGAGGCAGAGAGACACCGCGGGAAGATACGGCGTCACAGAAAACAAAGAGACTGCGAGTCAACAGATGAAAGAATGTGACAATGTCACAGACAGGCACAGACTGAAATGGAGTCAAAGAAGAGCTCAGGACAGTAGAGAGGGTGGGAAAGATGGAGGGGAGACGGTGAGACAGAGGGAGCACATAGGGGACAGGAGGCGGAACATAGAGACCGTGGAGAACAGACTGAGAAGAGAGGGAGGGAGGGAAAAGACAGAAGGAGGCAGGAGAGTGAGAAACGGACCAAGTGAGGAAGGGAGGAGGAAGAAAGGAGAGAGAATGAGAAATAGAGACAGAGAGAGAGAGAGAGAGAGAGAGAGAGAAAACGGAGAAGCACAGGAGGGGGCGGGGCGGGGGGCGGGGCCACCAGCTCCGTCGCAGCTGGGGCTGCGGGGCTGGTTCCCCAGCAGGCAGGTGGCCTGGCCCCCAGCCCAAGGTCGGCGTCCCCTTCCTGCCCCAGCTCCCTCTCTCTTCTTCTCCTTCCTCCTTCCCTCCACTGCCCCCACCCAGTTCCAGCTGACACTAGACCTTCTCTGTGTCCCCCTGGAGTGGATGATTGGCCTGGAGGGAGGGGCTGCCCAGGGATGGATGATCTCTTCCATTTCTCTGGGGTGGAGGTGTGCTCAGTAGTAATGGGAAAGGCAGTGAGGCAGAGAGACAGAGAGACAGGGCAGACGGTTGGAGGGTGAGACATAGGTGACAGAGATGGCAACAGAGACTTGAGAAGGACAGAGACAGGGAGAGACACAGAGAAATGGAGACAGGAGAGAGAGGGAGAGAGAGACCAATCATAGTCACACAGAGAGACCCACAGCAGAGCCAGTTACTGAGGCACACACAGAGATAGGACAGAGGCAGACACAGAAAGAGAGACAACAGGACAGACTCAAGAGACCCAGACAACCATGGAGAGAGCTCCCCTGGGGTCATCCAGTCCCAGCCCTGCCCCTCTCCTTGGGACCCTGGACCACAACCTTCCCTCCCTGCCTCAGGTCCCCCAGCCTCCCCTGAGGTTATCCGAGAGGACAGTGCTGGCTGCTTAATCCTGTGTGTGCCCCCCTCTCCAGATCCCCTGCCCCTACTCACTCGCTCATGCAGTGAGCAGCTGTGAGCACCCACTGGGGATCCACCAGGACACCTCCACACTGGAAGCTGCTGAAATGGTACAGAGCCACCTGCCAGGGCTGGGAATGCTTCTTACACTCATGGCCTCCTATGATCCGGGACTGGACAGGGGGCACAGCACCTGTGGATGGGGGTGCTGGGTCAGGTCGGGTGGAGTTAGCAATGGGGCTAAGAGACTGGACTAGGAGAGGGAGCTGAGCTGTGTGAGTGGAGGTTCATGGGGGTGGAGGACCAGAGCTGGGGGTCTGAACATGGGCCAGGGGTGTTGGGAAGGGCCTGGAATTCTGGAGCCATCCCTGGGATTGTGGATTGGTGGCTGGTCCTGGGTGTGGAGACTACGCTGGGTGCAGAGCTGAACCCCCGGGATTAGGGTAGGGAACAGCAAGACAGCATCTGGAGCAGGCATCTGGTGAGGAGGTTGGGTGATTTGGGTTCTTGGACTGCGGGACAGGAGGTTATGGGTTCTGAGGCTGCAGGAGGAAGGATTTGGAGGATTAAGGGGCTCTCAGGCTGATGAAATGGTTAGGGCTTGGGTTGAGCTTTTGGGCTTCTGGAAAGAGTGCAGATTTGGGCAATTAGGTTAGAGGGGCTAAGAAGAGAATCTGGGGAATTTGGAGGTTCCTGGAGTGGGGCTGGGAGATTTGGGAGAATTTGGGATTCCAGGTCAAAGAATGAATGAAAGGATTAGGCTGGGAAAGGGGTCCTGTGATCTAGGAATGGCATTCTAACAAGAATGAGGGCCCCGGGACCAGGTTGGGGTCAGACTGGGAGGGAGCTCAGGAGAAGGGAGAGTGGAATAACAGTCATTCTGGGATCGGGTGATTCTCATGGGGTTGGGGTTCATGGTCTGAGGATACTGGAGGGATCTGGGGTTTTCTTGGGAGTAGTGTCAGGACAGGAATGGAGGAGGAGGCATATCAGGGGCCAAACAGCTGTGGGAACACAAGAGAGAACTCACTTGATGTGGGGGTTTAGAATCAGATGTTGGGGTACCTAGGGCAGCACAGCTGGGCTGGGAAGGTACGTGTTGGGATCCTGGTGGGCAGGTTCCCAGAAAACCAGAGCTGCACAGGAGGGATTCCGGTTGGTAAAGGGCTGGAGCTTGGGGAAGGATGGAAATTCTCCAAGGAAAGGAGCACGTGATTGTGGGTTCTGGATATCTTTCCTGGAGGGAAAAGGCTGGGGCTGTGGGATGCGGGTTCTGGAGCAAAGAGGTGCGGAAGCGACATTTGCAGAACCCACCCCTGATACCAGATGGGAGGCCTACCTAGTCACAGACCAGAAAGTCTGTTTTTGAAGGAGCATAGGTGTCTAGGGAAATTTGGGGTGCTGGGGGGGATGGCGGGGGACCAGATGTCAGGACTGAAGGAGCTAGTTGAGAGCTGACAGCTGGATGGGGAAAATCAGCAGGGTGTGGTAGGATTTGGGGCCTCAAGAGCCGGACCACTGGGCCATAGAGAACTAGGGATAGGAGGGGGTGATTAGGGTCCCAGAATCTGATGGGTTTGGGGGGGGCGTCTCCTTGGAAGAGAGAGACAGAGATAGCCTAGGATCTGCCCCTTTAGTAGAATGGAGGGGGGCAGAGATCTGAGCGGGGAAGAGGAGAAAGGTCTGATTATTCCCGAGGGAATAATATTCCCGAGGGAGCAGGGACCTAGTGCAAGCAAGGTGACACTGAGGAGGGGTCAGGTTAGGTTTTAGGGTGGGGCCGGGAGAGATAAGAGAGAGCCTGGTGTCCTGGTCTGGGCCAGACTGGGTCACAGGGGTGCAGGCTGCGGTGCCACGTGGGGGTGGAAGGAGTAACGGAGCGGGGCCGGGGGGCAGCATGAGAATCGGGGCCCAACCGCCCTCCCACATCTTCCCCACTGTCTCACCAGTCCCTGCCAGGGACAGGGCAAGGCACAGAACCGGGAAGCACATGATGACAGAGGTGTCCAGGGGCAGGCAGGCGGTGAGCTTGGAGCTGGGGAGCCTCCCCGAGGAGCCTTTTAAAGCCCTCATTCCCCCAGAGCCCCACCCCTGCCCTGCTGGCACCCAGATGCTGGCCAAGGCCCTGCCCCTGGTTCCTGGGGGCCGGACAACCCTCTCCCACACCCAGAGCTTGTGGAAGGGGCGGGAGAGCGAGCAGCTGTTGCTCTGCAGGCCCTCAGTCGCACTGGAAGCACTCCTGGGGCCTGAAGCCAGACAGGGCAGGGCCTGGAGTTCCTGAGACCTTGCTCTTGGGGACAGAGCCAGTGAGGCGAGGTGGAGGTGGGGCGAGTGGAAGCAGAAACAGCAAGGTGGAAGAACCTTTGACCTCCAGCACAAAACCCCATATGCCTTAACCCCAAGTAAGGCTATGTACCCCCAAGACCCAATACACCCTCAAATACCAGCAGTGGGGCTCTGATTCCTTTCTCCCTGCACCACTTCCAGCCAAAGATACCATCTTCTCAGCTTCTAGAACCCCCCGAAGTGCAAGCCTTTGCTTTCAGAATGCCCTGACTCTCACACCCCTAGATTTGGGATCCAGGCCCCTAAATCTACTATTCCTTTCATAATAAAATCTTAGGCACCCCTCACCAAATCCTAGCATCCCCAGATGCAGGAATATGAAGTTTCAGTGGTTCCCAGTGTAAATTTCCTAGCGTTTCAAAATCTAATGCCCCCCCGCAACCAATGTTGGGGCGCAATACCCACCTCCTCCTAGTTCCCCAAATCTGGATGCTCAAGGTCATGTCCTCCAAAGTCCCAAAGATCCTGGACTCCTGCCGTGCAGGGTCAAGAGATTGTCTCTGCCAATTCCAATCCACCCTCCCCTCCATAACCTATTTAGGTCTCAGGAGCCAGATTCCTGTGCCTTGACGTTCAGTGACCTCGAAAAATCACATTTTTGGGGTCGGGAACTAGATTTTTGGGGTCGGCTGCCCTGCAGCCTCAATGCTAAACCCAATCCGTTCCTAAGGTTTCCAACCCATTCTCTTGGCTCTTCAGTAAAATCAAAGCAGCTCACGGGGAGCCCAACCTCTCCCGTAGGCCAGGAACCTGCCTAAGGAAAGGTTTTGCCTTTTTTGCCATGGCCACCAGGAACCCTAGAAGTAGATCTTGAAGGAAATGAAGTCATTCTTGAGCACCTAGTGTGTGCTGCGTCCTTTCACTGGGGTCCACAAATACAGAGCATTTTCTCAGTGCCAGGCACCATTCAAATCAGTTCATATGAATCCCCTCATTTAATCCTCACAGCAACCCTCTGAAGAAAGCAACATGAGATGGGGGGGAAACCCAGGCTGACGGAGCTTGGGTCTTCTGCTCAAGATCAAATAGCTGGTCCTCGATGCTGAATGAACGTCAGGGCAGTGGGTGAAAAGGAACAGTATACAGTGGCTGTGAGTTCCCCACCCGGTCTGAGGCCTCCATTTCCCTGCATCCCCAGAAGCCAGTTGCAGAAACTTCCACAGAGAAACTTGCATCAGTGTTTTCTGTTATTCTGGTATCACACAGGTGACCTGGAGCACCAGCTCTGGTCTCAGATGGGCAAGTCCTTGGCTAACCTCTGGGTCTTGGGCGGGTTCTTGGGGGGATGGCCCAGTTCTGTTCCAGGTCAAGATGGGGCTGCTGGCCAGCCATGGGGGGGGGGGGGGGGTGAGGGGGCTTCTGTGTAGTCAGGGACACAGGTGGTAGGCCAGAATAGTAAGTTCCTCTTCATGGTTTCCTTAATCCACTCCAAGTAGCTGCGGACTTTGGTATAGACACTGGGCTTGGTGGTTGTGTCACAGGGGACATCAGCCCAGGACACAATGCCCTGCAGGACATCCCCACAGACCAGGGGTCGCCTGAAGTCACCCCGTAGGGAGAAGGGGAAGATTGAGTGGGAACCTTCTGGATCCAGTGCCCCCATCCCCATCCTAAACACCATTCAGAATCTCAATCAAAACCCAATCCAACCCCACCCCAGGCCAACCCACCCCAACTCAACTCAATACAACCCAGTTTAATCCAAATCAATCCAACCCCACCTCAACCCAACACAGCTTAACCCAACCCACGGCCAATCCCATCTCCCCACAACCACAACCCAACCTGATCCCCACCCACATCTTTCCCATTCAGAATCTAACCTAACCCACGACCATCCTCATTCCAACACAAGCCAGCCCCGATCTTCATGTCTCTTGCCTCCCAAACAAAATTTACCCCCATCCCCAGTTCAACCCTGACATATTTCCCATCTGAGATCAAACCAAACTCATATCCATTCTCAACGCCAGCCCATGCCGTCCCAAGCCGCATTGTCCTCCCCAAACACAACCCAAACCCATTGCCTCTCTAACCCCAGCCCCAGCCTCACTCCCATTCTAACTGCCCTTCCTCCTCCGTCCCCGAAAACGCTCCTTAGCATCTTCTGTGGCCCAAAGCAAGCAAAACCCTGCCCCATTCCAACTCCCAGACCTGTTCCCCTCTCTTCCCCCTCCTTCCATGGCTCCCTGTCAGCTCTGACCTCACGGGAGTCCGTGCCTCTGCCATCCACGCCCACAAGCACCGTGGTGTTCATCAGGCGCCCTGCATAGTCCTTGGTACAAGATGTGGCCCAGATAATGCTGATGTTGGCACAATGCAACGTATCTGGGAGTCTCACTGGGGAGGACAGTAGAGTCGGAGCGAATCCATAAAATTTCAGGCCCTTGTTCCCTCCGCCCGAGAGCCCTGGACAGTACGGTCCTCGAGGCCTGACCATCCAGTTCCATGTTTCCACGCACCTTGTGACACTGGGCTCCCTGTGGCCCCAGGCTTGTTGTCAGACACCAAGCCCCAGCCAGACACCATACAGGCCTCGTTGGGCTGGGGTCAGCGCGTGGGCAGCGGGACCTGGGGCACTTTGGTAGAGACGCGTGTGGGCCGGGTTAGACGCAGTAACAGGGTATCATGACGGTGGCTCTGCGCTTCGTAATGCGCATGTGGGACAGAGAGAAACAGCCCGCAGTTGCTCTGGGCCATCGCGCTGGCACAGATTTTTGTGCTCGCCTAAGCGCACTCTCATGGAGCTGTGCGGGCGAGTGGTTAGCCGCAAGTGGAGTGAGGAGTGGACAGAAAGATCAAAGAGTGGGCAACTTTGGGTCCCCCCCGGACCCTCTGGGAATGTGGAGATCCCATCAGCCTTTCCGCGAGGCCCCGAAGCCAAAAGTTTCAGCCTCTGCCTCTCAGAGACCAAGGTGCCAAATTCATGCACACACCTGGAACTCAATCCCCAGGCTCCAGCTCTTTTCCTCAGAATCCATGATTCTCAGATCCCTAGACCCTCCCGCCACGCCCCCTCAGGACCCTAAGCCTTCATAGCGCGTTTGGCAATGGGCTGCAGAGAGCACCCAGTGCTGGGAGATGAGGGAACCACCGCAGTCAAAGTGTCCATGCTCGAAGAGGGCCACCTGCCATGGCTGGGAGTGGGGCGCACACTCATCACCCCTCAGCACCTTGTCACTGTCATCCTGGGCCACTGAGAGAGGAGACAGAGGAAGATCCCCGAGGACAGAGTCCTTTGCCTTGCACCCTACACCTTCCTTGTACCCTGACCTCACTACACATTTTCCACCTGTTGCCTTTCCCTAACTTCTTAAGATGTCCCTGCTGTTGATTTTTAAGCACCGCCTTCTCTCGAGCTTGTTTTCTCCAGAACTGCTGCTTGTTTTCTCCAGAACTCTCCCTCTGCCCTCGGCCCCCACTCGTTTGCTACAGGACTCCGGGATAGAGAGGACAGGGAGAGGACCAGAGGGCAGGAAGTCCTCTGGGATTGGGAGTAGAGACAAGGACAATAGATACAGGTCCAGACAGATGGTTACTTGGAACCAGCCATTCAAGATCACCGAGCTGTCACAGACACCAAAAGGGTGTGGCCACTCAATCTGTATGACACACATTCTTGGCTCCAGAGTCTGGACATCTCAGCCAAATGCAGTGTCTTACAAGGACACAGATGTAGCCACACAAGGTCATGGGCAAACATACAGGCACAGCCCGTCTTCCAAACTTAGGAACTGATATGGACAGCACTTTCAGCTGAAATTCATTTGCATGTACATGGGTTGCAGCTTCAAGAATCACAGCACAGAACTTCATATGTGTACGTGAATAGGATAGTTAAGGCAAGAGCATGTGTGTGTATATGTGTGCACACACATTCATTCACAGACACAGGTTTGGACATAGAAGCTCAGACCTAAATTTACAGGCTCCAGCGTGGATCTGCATATACTAGGTCACAGATTTGCTCACTTGTACACGGGGTCTGAACAACAGGGTGAGGTCCTTAATAAGGGTACACAGGGAGAGACACCGATACACACTCAGGTCCTAAAAGACTTGTCACCAACATGGGTCTATAGTATAGTGGTTAAATCTGAAGTGATAGAGTAAAACATCCTGGATCCAAACATATTATCTGTGAGACTTTGAGCAAACAGACTTTTCTGTGCCTCTATTTCCTCATCTGTATAATGGGATTGTTGTAAGAATTAAATAGGAAAGAGAGCAAGAGAGAGAGAGAGAGAGAGAGAGAGAGTGAGAGAGTGTGTGTACGATGCCTGGCATATTGTAACTGCTTAAAAAATATTAGTTATTTTAAACAAAGGACATATAGATTTATTTATGTAGACATATATGTGGATGTTCAGGTTGTGGACACAAGTTTAGCCAAAGTAAGCCAGACGTACGTGCAGACCCAGGTAAAGATCATCAAGGTCAAAACTGTTATTCATTCCCAAGTCACTTTGTGGAGATTCAAAGTTATAAAACCGACCCAGAGGGCCAGAGCTCAGATGTGGACCCACTAGATCAGACCCAGGGAAACATGAGACACAAAGGTGGCATTCAAGGTCAAAGACACATTGCTCAAGACACAGGCAGCCAGGTCAGGACATATTTATCCATCTCTAGATCAGTTCCCAAATCACTCACTTGGTGTTCAGTTTGAGTTTCACAGTTGGGGACCTGGTTCAGACAAGTGGGCAGGATGTAGACACAAAGGACTTTGCACACACACACTCCCCTTGCCACACTGCACCATGCACAAGGACATGCACAGGGATGCGTCAAGATCATAGGACCATGACCCCCTACACTGGGCAATGTGGATATGTCCCCTCAAGGTCACAGCCAGGCACACAGACACCCACAATGGGGCAAGATTGGCACAGCCACACCAAATGCCCACACTCTACCTGCCAAGGTCAGGAACTGGGCCAAGGGCCCTGGCAAGGCGGGGGGAACGCGGATGTGGCTTAACAAGGGAAAGGTGATGTTGTCCTACAGAGAAGGGCAGAGGGTGCGGGTTGAACAGCTGGGCACTGAGGCCGACCCTGGCCAGTCCAAGCTGGAGGAGGGCGGAGTCCCGGGCTGGGTGCAGCGGGCAGGTGGGGGCCGGGAAGGAGAGAGCACAGAGAGAGCCTGAGGGGAGGCTGGCAGCAGGGGGGAGGTCTGAGGGGCCCCCAGAAGTGAGGGTTATGTGGGGGGGGGTTAATAAAAGTTCACCTTCAACTTCTCCAGGGTAGAGGCATCAGGTTACAGTTAATTTCTCCACGGGTGGTGGCTGAACATGGTCTGGAGCTCTCCTGCCACCTGGGGTCACCTTGATCTAGTGGCTGCCCCTCTCTGAGCCACAGAGGATTAGATGAGTGCTGAGCACTGTGCCTGGAATATACCATGTGCCCAGCAATGCTAACACACCTTTACAGGGCAGTACCCTGGGCCAGGACCACGTTTAATCCTCACAACGACCCTATGAGGGAGCACCTGTTGTTATCTCCATGGTACAGTTAGGGAACCTGAGTCACAGAGACGTTAAGTAACTAGAAAGTGGCAGAGGCAGGATTTGAACCCAGAGTCTGTGTTCTTGAGCTTCCCAACATGTATTTAATGCTTAGTATAAGCTTTACCTACATCGTGCTATTGAGCCCTTACCATTATTGTTGCAGGTAGGTGCTGTCTTCTAAAGAAGGCACGTAAGGACCAGAAAGGTGAAGTAATTTCCTCAAGGTCACACAGCAAGGAAGGGGCAGCCCCAGAACTCGAACTCAGGTCTGTGTCACCCAAGGGCCATGTTCATTGTCATGGGGACTCCAGAGCAGCCCCAGGCCCCTGACAGCTCTTGGGGTAGGGTGAGGACCCAGGGATGTCAGCATGTGGCTGAAGTGGGTGTGGGGGAAGGATCATCAGATGGTCCCCGAGTGAGAGAGGCGCTGGCCGATTGCAGGACCCAGAGAGACTGGGGAGATCAGGTGGCGCTACACTCCCACAGACCCGGACCTGACCTGGGCCCAGCTCACCTGCAGACGTCAGCAGGCAAGAGGTGAGGAGAAGCCACATTGCAAAGGAGGGGCCAGGGCTCTGCTGATGTCTGGGGAAGGGAGAGAGTGGGCGGGTGTGAGGTTGGACCCTCCTGGCCCCACCTGGATCCCTCCAGACACAAACTCATCCCACCTGCTCTTAAGAAACCCCTTTGCACCATCCTTGTTCCCCACCCCAACCTGTTCTTCCTCCCGGATTCCCCATCTCCCAAGGGTCTGCTGTTTCTCCAGGCACCGGGACAGACTCCCAGGTACACCCACAGCCCGGAAGAGCCCAACACCATCCACTTACCCCAAAGCTTTGGCTCAGGATACATTCTTTCCCCAAACCCTGTACCAGCCTCTTATCTGGCCTCTTGGGTCCTCCTCACTAAGCCTGTCCCTCCACTCAAGTCCCACACTCCTCACAGCCTGTACCCCTACATGGCTCCTCAGGACCGCCCTTACACCGGAGTTGACCAGGTCCCTTTTCCACTCACAGCTCTCGCAGACCCCTGGCACCCCCAGGATGAAGTCCCAGTCCCCCAGCATCACTTGCGAGGCCGTGAGTGGTTTCTCCCCTTCTAGCCCCTCTGGCCGGGTCTCTCACGATCCTGCTCGTCTAGGCTATTTCTTCCCATTTTCCTTCTTGCAATTTCATGACTCCACACTTTTGTTCAGGCTGCTCCTCCTCCCAGGTGTGCCAGTTCCTTCAAGGTTCACTTCCTCCTGGAGGCCTTTTCTGACTTCCCTGAGTCAGTGGTGTCTGCCTCCCCTTCCAGACCAAGAACTCCCTGAGGGCAAGCCCAGCCTGATTGGACTCTGGATCCCCAGCACTGCCCAGATCTAGGCAAACTTTGGGCTTGAATTAAAGCCCTTTTCCCCCGCATCTTCCAAATTCCTCTTTGTCCTCTGAGGCTCAGCCCTCACCTCTTCTGGGAGACCCTGATACCTAACAGGTATCTCTTCTGGGTCCTATAGTGCCTGTTCTGGTTCGATCCCCAGGAATGCTCAAGGTCAGGTCCTCTCTGTGTCCCCAGCACTGCCCAGCCAGGGGCCAGGCACACAGGAGGCCTCAGGGAGATTGTGCTGAGCTGACCTGCACCCATGGTAACTCCTGACCTTGTTCCTGGCTCTGGTACAAGTGCTTTAGAAGACGTGCCCCTGATTTACTCCATGCCTTCCCCCACCTCACCACTGCAGCTCCCTCTTGCATCTCCAGGACATCTTCTTGGTTCAGGCTCAAGTTGGGGCCTCAGCAAAGAACACGTGGCCCCACCCAGGTGCCCTTGACATGCAAATCCCTCAAGGCAGTCCATGTCTGCTCCCTGGAACCAGGGCATCCCATGTCTCCCCTAGACCAGGGAAGACCTGTGTCTCTCCTCACTCCAAACCCCCTTCCCCATCTCAAAGATCTCACCCCCTCCAGATCCTCCAGCAGCATCTGGGGTAGCTTGGAAGCCAGAAGAGAGCAAGCAGGCACATGAATGCCTGAATTTATAAGCTTCCAGCCTCCACCTGGGTTTTGGGGGAGGGGGATAGGGTGAGGTGGGAAGTGGCTGAGGGTCAGGTTTACAGGCACGGATGCCTAAGTGGCTGGTGGGGTGGGGGACAAGACCTACTGAGCATTTATTAGGCTGAAGCTTTTTTCTGAGTCTATGAGGAGGAATTTCCCTACCAAGGGCAGTTTGCCAAGGGGGAGGAGACAGTAGGACAAGAGCAGAAAATTGGAGGAGATCAAAATATCGAACCAGGAGTCTGGAGCATGTAACCTGGAATTTGGGATCTGGAGTGTAGAAACTGGATTCTAGAGTCATCCTTCTTGCGCCTGGATTAGGGGTCTGGATCTTGGAAATTAATTTTAGGTAGGCATACCATAAAACAATCATGTTTTTGTTTTGTTTTTGCGGTACGCGAGCCTCTCAGTGCTGTGGCCTCTCCCATTGCGGAGCACAGGCTCCGGGCGCGCAGGCTCAGCGGCCACGGCTCACGGGCCCAGCCGCTCGGCGGCACGTGGGATCTTCCCGGACCGGGGCACGAAGCCGCGTCCCCTGCATCGGCAGGCGGACTCTCAACCACTGCGCCACCAGGGAAGTCCCTTAATTATTTATTATATAAATAAATTGTAATGACAAATCAATCATGAATAAATATTAATATACTACACATAATATTATATAAAATAATAAGTATTTATTTTTTTTAAACAAAGGAAACATGGATTTATTTGTGGAGACATGCATGTGGGTGTTCAGGTTGTGGAAACAGATAGGGCTATAGTAAGTCAGACATAGGCACAGATTCAGATAAAGATAGTTGTCAAGATTTGTTCCTATACGAGCCACACTTTGTGGAGTTTCTAAGTTGTAGGCACAGATCCAGTGGCCAGAAAATCAGATGTGAACCCAGCAAATCAGATTTCAGGTAACACTGGGGCACAGTGCTGGGTGTTAAAGATGAAAGACACGTGGCTGGACACATGGGTGGCCAGGCCAGGGCATATCGATCCATCTCTAGGGCAGAGCCAAGTTCAGATACTTCGTGTTCAAGGTCACTCATTGAGCTTCCCCCATGGAGTCATGATTCACATGTGTGGGCAGGATGTGACATAGAGCATCTTGCACACCCGAACACTCACACACACAGAGAACTGTACCACACACAAGGGCACAAACAAGGATTTTTCAAGGCCACAGTGCCATGGACTGACACACATGTGGGAAATATGACATGGCTCCTCAAGGTCACAGCCATGCACACACAGACACCCACACCAGAGCAGCATGTTGCACAGCCAGACCAAGAGCCCACACTCTGAATGTCATCACTGGGAACTTGGCACAGAATCCTGGTGGGGCTTCAGAATGTAGATATGATGGATCAGCGTTTTAACCAAGGAAGGGTGACTTTGTCCTGCAGGGAAGAATCTAGGACATGATCTGAATGACGTTGGGAGACAATTCTCCACGGTTCTCTCACCTTTCTGTGTGTCTTCGGAGAAAGGCATTTACAACCGTTTAGCTCCACACGTCTTTTCAAGGATATTTGTATAGAGCGACAGACCATGTTTGTTTACTGTCCTGGAGAATAAAGATAATATCCCACCATAGCAGATTTATTTATTGTTCAGGATAATAAATATAATATTCCCTGAGAGCAGGTCTGTTAGCAGTCCAAGATAATAAAGATAATATCGCTCTCCAGGTTAAAAGTCAGGCAGGTTTCCTCACAACTCCCTTGAAAGATTGAAGATCTGTAAGCTCAGTTCCCCAACAGTTGGCACAAAGATTGTGTGCACAGAATCCACCTGGGCCACTCTGATCACCCCTGTGGGGACTGAGGGGCAAAGTGAACTGAAATGAACAGGAAGGTCATGCTGCCTGCTGTGCCATGAATTATAAAGTCCATTGTCTCTGATCCAGGAGTCTCCTATGTTCTGCCAATACCTATGAATCTGTGGCAGGCTACCTTATTTTTTTTGCAAGTTGGTGAAAAAATCTCATATCCTTCGCAGTATTTGCCAAACAGTTAGGGATTGAAGCTTCACCTATTCATCCAGAGCCAGAGATGGGTGGAGACCGAAGCTGGGTGCAGTGTGTGGTTGTGAAACAGAGCAGGACCCTGCAGGGTCCCTCTGTGTCCCCTTTTTGTAGAAGAAGGCTTTGGTCTCCTAGACCCTCCCTGAGTTCCAAAGAGCAGACTCAAGCAGGGAAGTGAGGGAATGCAGAAACAAAAGAAAAACAGTCAAAAAACAATAGTTCAGCAATAAAACGGAATTCTAGCTCCTTCTCCAGAGATATACATAACAATCTGGCACATATCTTTGAGTTATTCTGCAGAAAATAAGATCCCCACCCAAGTGGAGGATGGTGACTTCACGCGGAGCACAAGCACTTAGACCTCAGACTGGTTGGAACCAGAAGGCTGATGATTGAGCTTATCCAGAACATCACTTTGTTACCTCACCACCAACCAGTCAAAAGAAAGTCATGTCCTGGGACTTCCCTGGCGGTCCAGTGATTAAGACTCCGTGTTTCCAATGCAGGGGGTGCATAGAATATACTCTGTATATTATAGTTTTGAGATGTGTTGAGACTTGCTTCATAGCTCAGTATCTGGTCAATTTTGGGGGGTACCTTTTATATTTATTTATTTATATTTATTTGGCTGCATCGGGTCTTAGTTGCGGCACATTGGATCTTCCTTGAGGCAAGTGGGATCTTTTGTTGCGGTGGGTGGGCTTCTCTCTAGCTGTGGTGCACAGGCTCTAGGGCACGCAGGCTCAGTAGTTGTGGCACACGGTTTAGCTGCCCTGCAGCATATGGGATCTTAGTTCCCCAACCAGGGATCAAACCTGCTTCCCCTTCATTGGAAGGCAGATTCTTTTTTTTTTTTTTTCCCCCGGTACGCGGGCCTCTCACTGTTGTGGCCTCTCCCGTTGCGCAGCACAGGCTCCGGACGCGCAGGCTCAGCGGCCATGACTCACGGGCCCAGCTGCTCCGTGGCATGTGGGATCTTCCCTGACCGGGGCATCGAACCCGCGTCCCCTGCATCGGCAGGCGGACTCTCAACCACTGCGCCACCAGGGAAGCCCGGAGGGCAGATTCTTAACCACTGGACCACGAAGGAAGTCCCTCTGGTCAATTTTTATAAATGCTGTGCGAAGCCTTTTGTTGAGGTATATTTTTAAAATTGCAGTATACACAGTGCAAGGTATAGATTTCAAGTGTGCAGTTCAATGAGTTTTGATAAATGCATGCACCCAGGTAACTTTCAATCTTGTCAAATTATAAAAAATTTCGGCCTACTGTCTAGCACGGGGAACTCTACTCAATACTCTGTAATGACCTGTTGGGAAAAGAATTTTAAAAAGAGTGGATATATGTTTATGCATAACTGAATCACTTTGCTGTACAGCAGAAACTAACACAAATTTGTAAATCAACTATACTCCAATAAAAATTAAAAAATTTTTTGGTCACATCACTTCCCATTGTCTCCGCATCTGCTCTTCCCTTCCCATCCCAGCAACCAGGCAACATTGATTAATTTTGCCTGTTCTAGAACTTCGTACCTAAATAGAATCATAGTATATATTTTGTGTTTGGCTTCTTTCACTCAGCATAATGATTTTAAAACGTTTTTTAAAAAATTTTATTTATTTAGGCTGTGCGGCATGTCGGACCATAGTTCCCTGACCAGGGCTTGAACCTGCGTCCCCTGCAGTGGAAGCATGGATTCTTAACCACTGGACCACCAGGGAAGTCCCTACTGACATCATGATTTTGAGATGTCCTTAGATTGTTGTGTATATCAATACTTCTTTTTATTACTGAGTAGCATTGCATTGAGTGGATAGGTCATAGTAAGCTTGTCCATTCACCCCTTCATGGACATTTGGGTTGTTTCCAATTTGGCTGTTGTGAATAAAGCTCCTATGAACACTTGTGGCCGGTTCCCCCCTCCACCATTGCTCTAACATGAATACCTAGGAGTGGACTTGCTGGTCATGGGGTAGACATATGTTTATCTTTCTAAGAAACAGCCGAACTGTTTTCCAAAGCGGTTGTACCATTTTATATTTCCCCCAACCCCCCAAAAATGTGTGAGAATTACAGCTGTTCTACATACCAACCAATACTCAGTGCTGTCCATCTTTTTAATCTTAGCCATTCTGGTAGGTATTGCGTTTTGACGAGATTGTACATTCTTCAGATACTAGGTGCAATGTTCTATATGTGACCATTAAGTAAAGTTTGTTAATCATATTGTTCAAATCATCTATGTCCTTATCCATTTTTACCTTGTTTTTTCTAGTATTATTTTTGAGTCACCTTAAAAGCCTCTTTTTAACATTTTTTGATTAAAAAAAAATTTTTGGCCACGCCTCGCCACTTGCGGGATCTTAGTTCTCCAACCAGGCATCAAACTTGCTCCCTTGGCAGTGAAAGCACCAAGTCCTAACCGCTAGACCATCAGGGAATCCCCCAAAATCCTCTTTTATGAGTGGGGATTTGTCTATTTTACTTTTAGTTATTTCACTCTTTATATATTTGAGGATACATTAAGAGATACATACAAATTTAAATATTTCCTTAAGAATAGATTCACAGTATATTTATGAACATATTTATGAATATAAATTCTCATCAGGATATTCTATTTAGTATAATAACAATTAGTATGGTATAATAACAATTCCTTATATTCTTGGGTCCCCAGTCTCCCCTCTCTCTGTCCTCAGACCCCCCCATTCCCCGCCGCCCCCCAGATTCTTCCCAGCAGTCTCCAGCTACAGCAGGAGGGTCCTGAGGCAGCTACAAATCGAGAATTCTTAAAATGCATTTAAGAAGACCAAAGCAAAATAAGTCAGTGAAAGCTACATAAACTAAATAAGTAAATCCTATTAATTTGCCGTTTGCTGATTTGACTTTTCAGAAAGTGGACAACATCCACAGAATCCGTTCGCTTAACCTTCCAGCTATGTCTCGTTCCTTGGGGATCCTGTGGCTCTCCTGGTCAAGGCTCCCATTTCCCGGATGGGGACACTGAGGCACAAGGAGGGAAAGCTATTTGCTGGAATCCCTTGGATGGGAAGGGAAGTAAGGAGGAGAGTCTGAGCCGAGCCAGTGCTTCTCTTAGACTTTATTTCTGGGCTTAGATGAAGGGACAAATCACGGTGAAAACCCAACTTTCTCTACCAATGGTAAGGCGGGGTCAACATCGTGCCACTAGGGGGCACTGTGTACAGGAAGATTTTCTTAGCAGGACTGGACTGCTGGGGATGGGGGAGGGGGTCTAGACTCCTGGGTCTGAAGGAGGAAGGCACTGGGAACCCAGATTCCTGAATTCCTTCAGCAGCTTATATTTGGCGGTTCAGTTTCATGGGTCCCAGTCCCTGGAGTTAACTGGCCTGGATGGTTTTCTGTATCCAGTCTGTGAACTTGCAGAGGTTGGTGTAGACGCCTGGCACGTTGGGCTGGCCACACGGGGATTGTCCAAAGGACACAAGGCCCTGCAGGGACCCGTTGCAGACCAGGGGGCCCCCAGAGTCACCCTGTTGTGGAGGGACAGAGAATGAGAATCCAAAACACAGAGAGATGGAGATAGATGTGAGATCAGAAAGGAACCAAATGAGAAGCAATGGCAGGAGAGGGGGGAGAAAAGATAGCAACATACATGTTCCTTAAACGTTCCATTCTAGAGCCCTGACCGCACCAGTTCTGCTCCCTACGTCCTAACAGCTGGTAGATTCTCTTGGGTTTGTTACTGTTCTGTCTCTGTTTGTGTCCTTCCTTCTTTCCCTCCCCCTGTAGCTTATTTCTCTGTCTCAACGACCCCTGGAGTTTCTGTGCCTCTCTGCATCTCTTTGTATATTCTAGTTTTGTTTTCTTTTTCTCCTGTTTCACTTGGCATTTCATCTCTATGCGTCTGTGTATCTGTTTCTCTCTGGGTGTGTGTGTGTGTGTGTGTGTGTGTGTGTGTGTGTGTGTGTGTGTGTTTCTGCCTTACTGAATCTGTCTTTCTCTATTTCTGTTTCTGTCTTTCTTTGCTTCTCTTTATTCCCGTGTCGATTTCTCCGTTTGTCACACTATCTTCCCGTATCTGTTTCTCACCACGGTTCCCTGTCCCCTCCCTTCTCCATCTCTCCCTGGATCTTCTCCCCTCTTCCCCTCTCCCATCTCTCACATGGCAGGAGTCCTTTTGGTCCTGGCCTCCGCCAGCGCAGAACATGCTGGGGTGGTACACGGGGGCATAGAGTTCACTGCAGATCTCCTCCGACACCACTGAGATATTCACGCATTGGAGCACTTTGGGCAGTCTGCCTGGGACGCAGAGCATCGGATTAGCCTCTCTGGCTGGGCAGAGAACCCCCTCAGAGAGGCCGGACACACCCACACTCCCGAGCTCACCATTCGCTAGCCGACCCCAGCCGGAAACGAGGCAAGAATCCCCAGCGGTCGGGCACTGTGAGGCGATGCTGATGTTCTGGATGGTATCAGACTGGGGCACCAATTCTTCCAACTTGATGAGCATGAGGTCGTTGGCGAAAGATGGTCTGTTGTACTCTGGGTGCTGGATGGAGAGGTTAGCCTCCATCATCTGACCGCCTGGTTCAGGATCGTCCTCAAGACTGTGCAGGCCCAGCCCGATGGTATAGGAACTGAGGGCCACAGGGTGGGGGTGGGGTGGGGACAGAATCACTTTGTGGCTACTACACCGTTATCTCCATTCTTGCCTTCAACCACAACCCCATCTCCAGCCCCTTACCCTAGCCCCATCTTCCTTGCTAAGCACTGCGCTAAGAGCTACCCAGCCTAAGGCACAATCAATAATCCAGGGACAAGAACTTGCTTTAAGTCACTAGTAACTCAGCAGTTGAGCTGGGATTTCAACCCAGGACTCTTGAGTCCTTCCAAAGCAACACATAGCTCCCGCCTCCCTCGCAGAGCCTTCCTTCACACTGGTTTTCACTTTTAGTACCCAGAGATTGAACCTATTCAGCGCTTCCCCTCAGCTTACCATACACCCGGGTCCTCCCTAGGACCCAGGCCCCGCCCCCGTCCCCGCCCCGCCCTGCACTCACTTCTGGAAACAGTGTGCGGCTGACAGCACCCATTGAGGATGCACCAGGACGCCCCCGCAGAAAAATTCCTTTTCCAAGAACAGTGCCGCCTGCCAAGGCTGCGAGTGCAGGTGGCAGTCCTCGCCGTTTATGATGTGGCTGCCTCCATCCCAGGCGAGGGATCCTGAGGGCGGATTCAGGGCTGGGGGACGGGCTCAGAGGGGAACGGGGGCTTCTGGGGGCG
>RJWK010031851.1:6108-24089 GCA_004363435.1 Platanista minor | reverse complement strand
TCTAAGAGTTTGATAGTGTCTGGCCTTACATTTAGGTCTTTAATCCATTTTGAGTTTATTTATTTATTTATTTATGTTTTTTGCGGTACGCGGGCCTCTCACTGTTGTGGCCTCTCCCGTTGCAGAACACAGGCTCCGACGCACAGGCTCAGCGGCCATGGCTCACGGGCCCAGCCGCTCTGCAGCATGTGGGATCTTCCCAGACCGGGGCACGAACCCGTATCCCCTGCATTGGCAGGCGGACTCTCAACCACTGCGCCACCAGGGAAGCCCGAGTTTATTTTTGTGTATGGTGCTAGGGAGTGTTCTAATTTCATACTTTTACATGTACCTGTCCAGTTTTCCCAGCACCACCTATTGAAGAGGCTGTCCTTTCTCCACTGTACATTACTGCTTCCTTTCTCAAAGATAAGGTGACCATATGTGTGTGGGTTTATCTCTGGGCTTTCTATCCTGTTCCATTGATCTATATTTCTGTTTTTGTGCTAGTACTATACTGTCTTGATTACTGTAGCTTTGTAGTATAGTCTGAATTCAGGGAGCCTGATTCCTCCAGCTCCATTTTTCGTTCTCAAGATTGCTTTGGCTATTTGAGGTCTTTTGTGTTTCCATACAAATTGTGAAATTTTTTGTTCTAGTTCTGTGAAAAATGCCGGTGGTAGTTTGATCGGGATTGCATTGAATCTGTAGATTGCTTTGGGTAGTAGAGTCATTTTCACAGTGTTGATTCTTCCAATCCAAGAACATGGTATATCTCTCCATTTATTTGTATCATCTTTAATTTCTTTCATCAGTGTCTTATAGTTTTCTGCATACTGGTCTTTTGTCTCCTTAGGTAGGTTTATTCCTAGATATTTTATTCTTTTTGTTGCCGTGGTAAATGGGAGTATATTCTTAATTTCACTTTCAGATTTTTCATCATTAGTGTATAGGAATGCCAGAGATTTCTGTGCATTAATTTTGTATTCTGCACTTTACCAAATTCATTGATTAGCTCTAGTAGTTTTCTGGTAGCATCTTTAGGATTCTCTATGTATAGTATGATGTCATCTGCAAACAGTGACAGCTTTACTTCTTCTTTTCCAATTTGGATTCCTTTTATTTCTTTTTCTTCTCTGATTGCTGTGGCTAAAACTTCCAAAACTATGTTGAATAAGAGTGGTGAGAGTGGGCAACCTTGTCTTGTTCCTGATCTTAGTGGAAATGCTTTCAGTTTTTCACCATTGAGGACGATGTTGGCTGTGGGTTTGTCGTATATGGCCTTTATTATGTTGAGGTAGGTTCCCTCTATGCCTACTTTCTGCAGGGTTTTTATCATAAATGGGTGTTGAATTTTGTTGAAAGCTTTCTCTGCATCTATTGAGATGATCATATGGTTTTTCTGCTTCAGTTTGTTAATATGGTTTATCATATTGATTGATTTGCGTGTACTGAAGAGTCCTTGCATTCCCAGAATAAACCCCACTTGATCATGGTGTATGATCCTTTTAATGTGCTGTTGGATTCTGTTTGCTAGTATTTTGTTGAGGATTTTTGCCTCTACGTTCATCAGTGATATTGGCCTGTAGTTTTCTTTCTTTGTGATGTCTTTGGTTTTGGTATCACACTCCTGCCCTTCTTATCACTCCTGTACTTCACACTCTCCTCCCAAGTTCCTCTCCCCTCCTGTTTTTTTCTTCTTCAAATTCTAGATCCCTTCCTTGTCCTTCTTCCCCTATGATAATTTACCCCTTAATGGATCACAGCCTGCAGTTTCTAAAATACTGAGTGACTGAATAAAAAATAATTGTGAATGGTAAAATCTGTATGTAACATGTCATGTTACTTTGTAATTTTTACTAAGGCTGGCTCTGTACTGTTCATATGTATCACTATAAATCACCATTTATATTTTTGAAGATGATTGATTATATCAGATGGTCTCAACCCATCTTCTCTTCTAGGAGACCCCCCGGAGATGATTTATTGTGATCAGGTTTATAAGCAAATAGCTCTAGTTTCTCAACAGAGAGAGAGGAGAATAAATGTGTTCCCTTTCCTCCCATCTTGTCCCCTCTGGCTCCCTTTCCCTCTCCCCCTCCCACTCATTCTACACTCCTCCCTCTCCCTCTTGTGACCCTCTCCTCCTCTCCCTCCCCTCTCTCCATCCTCATTCCCTCTCTTATTTCTCCTCTCCATTGTTCCTCTTCTCTCTTATTCATATCCTCCCTCTCTGTCTCTCTCTATCTCTCTCTGTTTGTCTATCTCTCTCAGTGCTCAAAGGCATGCATTCTTTTTTTAAATTTTATTTATTTATTTTTGGCTGCGTTGGGTCTTCATCGCTGCGCATGGGCTTTCTCTAATTGTGGGGAGCGGGGGCTGCTTTTTGTTGTTGTGCACAGGCTTCTCATTGCGGTGGCTTCTCTTGTTGCGGAGCACAGGCTCTAGGCATGGGCTTCAGTTGTTGTGGCACATGGGCTTAGTAGTTGTGGCTCTTAGACTGTAGAGCACAGGCTCAGTAGTTGTGGTGCACGGGCTTAGTTGCTCCTCGGCATGTGGGATCTTCCCATACCAGGGGCTCGCACCCGTGTCCCCTGCATTGGCAGGCAGATTCTTAAAACCACTGCGCCACCAGGGAAGTCCCAAGGCATGCATTCTTTACTAATTCATTACTATTACAGTTACTTGCTTACCTTTTAATATTAGCTTCTTGACCAGTTTAATATTGGGAAATGTTTTCACTTCTCCATGTGAAGTTGGGTCCAAAAACATCTTATCCCGGATCAGTATGTAAGCAGTTTCTCCTAAGTAAAACAAATTCATCATGATCCTAATTTATTGATATTCCTTATGTTTTAGTTGACAAAGAGATGATGCAAAGAATAAGGGAGAAATCTATCCTACAAGCACAAGAAAGCGCGAAAGAAGCTATGGAAGCAAAAGCTGGGGCAAGGCGGGAAGATCAAAAATATACACTAAATGTCATGATGAAGGTAAGTTGCAGATTGATAGGAAAGTCCTTTAATTAAAAATATAGTAATTGCAATGATAATTTGTTGCAACCACTGTACTTCCTCACCATTTTGTTCATACTTTGGTTACAGGCCTTGCTGTGTTATGTAGGCTATCTACTATTGATGTGTATTTCTGAAAATCTGTATGAAAGTTGAGAGTATAAGGTTGAACAATAGATTTACTTGTTTAAGGGAAAATGTTCTGTTTCCAGGAGAATAAAACAGTTATAAGGTTTTATGCTGTAAGTGTTTTACTTCTTTTTTAATCTTGGAATTATTGGACATGATTATTTAAAACAAGAAAAGCATAGCTTTAACACTAAATATTGACCAATTAATATCTTTTAACTGTTGAGCCTTTCAATTTAAATCTTTAATCAGCAATATATTTTTTGAGATATAATTCACATACCATACAGTTCATGCATTACAGGCTTACAATTCAATGGTTTTTAGTATATTTAGAGTTGTAAAACCATCACCACAATCAATTTTAGAACATTTTCATCACCCCAAAAAGAAACCCTGTACCCATTAGCAGTCACTCCCCATTCCTCCAAACCCCTAGCCCTAGACAACCACCAATTTACTTTCTATCTCCATAGGTTTACCTATTCTGACTAATTTTTACAAATAATTTCCCATCTCAAATTCTCATTTTTGACATTTTTAAATGATTAAAGAATCTATAATAAGCATTATCTCATCAAGAGTCCTATGGACTCATGACTGTTCTTTTGCATTTGGATCACTAGTATTGTTTTTATAATCAACAGTTCATAATTCCGAAGATTTCTCTGCTTTTATCATTTTTACTTGACTTTTAAATATCACCAAAGGTTAATATACTTTGTTTTTTACTTAATAATTGAACACGTGGTCATCCGTCCAAAGATTCCTGCTTTCTGTATACTTGATGAGTTCCACCTTTTCTTGATCATGTTATCAATACTGTCAAACTTTGGATCTTACCATTTTCCTGAATTTTAAAAAGTAAAAGCAAAATACTATAAAATTTGTGGCAACAAATAAGTATTTACTGAAATAGTTAAACAGTGGCACACACACTGCTGCATTGGTAAACATAACAAAGCTGAACATGATTGGCAGGCAGTACCACAATGCTATACCTTGAAATTATTCATCTACTGACATATGAAAGCCTGACTTTTGGTAGTGTTGGAAAGGTGCTTTAGGGGCATTAGTGTATAAAGAATGAAGCTATAGATCACATTGAAGTGATAGAACCTATGAAAGTCTATACCCTATACTACAAACTATTCATTTTGTCTATCTCTTTCCCTGAGCAGTGTTGAGAGTTGAGACTACATTTTCTTTCATCCTTATCATAGCAGTTGCCAAGTAAATAGTAGGTGCTCAAACAGTTGAATTAATTAATGTGACTATATTGTTCGAGTACCCTGTAACCATAGTATAGTTCTATTCTGGTAGATAGATGTAGCTATTTTTACTCTATCCAATATTAGACACCATTCAGAAAAGAGCAAAAAAGAACTTTGATGTTCCATTAAGAGCAAATGAAGAGATATTATGACAAAAGGCAACTCCTTATTAGCTTAAACCATAAATTAGCTTAAAACTTGAATTACATATACCACAAAATAATAGGGTTTTTTTAGTAGTAACCTTTTCTTTTTAAAATTAATTACTTTATTTATTTATTTTTGGCTGCGTTGGGTCTTCGTTGCTGTGTGTGGGCTTCTCCCTAGTTGCAGTGAGTGATGGCTACCCTTTGTTGCAGCGTGCAGGCTTCTCACTGTGGTGGCTTCTCTTGTTGCGGAGCACGGGCTGCAGGTGCATGGGCTCAGTAGTTGTGGCTCGTGGGCTCTAGAGCACAGGCTCAGTAGTTGTGGCTCACGGGCTTAGTTGCTCCGCAGCATATGGGATCTTTCTGGACCAGGGCTCGAACCCGTGTCCCCTATATTGGCGGGCAGATTCTTAACTGCTGTGCCACCAGGGAAGCCCTAGTAGTAACCTTTTAAAAATAATTAGCAGGGCTAGTGCTAAGACTCACTGTCAGTTTGCTATGCTGTATAGTATAAGTCTGCTTGAGCTACCGTAACAAAATACCAAAGAGTGGATGACTTAAACAACACACATTTATTTTCTCACAGGTGTAAAGCCTAGAAGTCTCAGATCAAGGTCCAGTGGGGTTGGTTTCTGGCTTGCAGATAGCTGAGAGAGAGAGAAAAAAAAACCTCTAGTGTCTCTTCTTATCAAGAAACTAATCCGGGCTTCCCTGGTGGCACAGTGGTTGAGAGTCCGCCTGCCGATGCAGGGGACACGGGTTTGTGCCCCGGTCTGGGAAGATCCCACGTGCCACGGAGCGGCTGGGCCCGTGAGCCATGGCCGCTGAGCCTGCGCATCCGGAGCCTGTGCTCTGCAACGGGAGAGGCCACAGCAGTGAGAGGCCCATGTACTGCAAAAAAAAAAAAAAAAAAGAAACTAATCCTATTGTATCAGGGCCCCACCCTTATGACCTCATTTAACTTAATTACTCCTCAGCAGCCTATTTCCAGATGGGAGTTAAAGCTTCAGCATATCTGGGGGAACACAAACATCTAGTCAATAACACTGTATAAAAACTATCCAAAATTTAGTAGCTTAAAACATTTATTTTCTCACGATTCTATATGTTGGTCAGGCTGTTCTTGTGGTCTGAGGTTGGCTTGATTGTGGCTGGAAGTTCTAGCATGGCCTCACTCACATGTTTAGAGCCTTGCCTGGGAAAACTGAGCCCCTCTCTGTGTGGTATTTCATTCTCCAAGAGGCTAGCATGGGCTTCTTTACTTCATAGTGTTCCTGGTGGCAAGAATGGGAAAGCCCTAATGCACAAGTGCTTTTAAAACCTCTGCAGTGGGAAAGCCCTAATGCACAAGCCCTTTTAAAGCCTCTGCTGTGTCACATTTGCCAGTGTCCCATTAGCCAAATGTCCCATATATCCAAGCCCAAATTAAGGGTTAGAGAAATAGACTGCACCTTTTCTAGGAAAGAAAGATTAAGTCACATTGCAAAGGGGCATGCATATAGTTATGGGAGGAACTTGTGGTCATTTTACAACTTAGTTGGAATTGAAAATATTAGGATTTAAACAATAAAGATAATTTGATTGATTTAGCAGGAAAAGGTCCGCGAAAGAGCAGTAAATCCAAGCTCTGACTCCATCTCTCTACAGCATCCTTAGCACTGCTTTTCCTTTGTGTCTCCTTCATCCTTAGGCTGATAGGGAGATGATCCACATCTTCACATAAGCAGGGGCCAGCAGGAGACGGGCTGTCTATTCTGTTGGCTCCCTTTCAAGCCCCATAACACAATTGCTTTAGGTATTGTAGAATGATATTTCAAACGGTAATCACTTTTACACATGTTCAAATCAATCTTTACTTCAAGTCTGTTGCTTCAGACTTGGTTTACTGCATCCACTTCTCATTATCTTTGCTGCTGATCTATCATTCATTTAGCAGACATTTATTGAATACTGTGAAAGGTACTGAGACAGAGCTGAACAAATCAGTCTTCACTTTGTGTTTACTCATAGTATAGAGAGGGTGACAGACAAGAAAAAACAAAGATTACATCATAGTGTGCAAAAGAAGTCATGGGCAGATAAAGAGAAAACACTGGCAAAAGATTGGTATCTCAGTCTGAGAGGCTGGTCACAAAATATGAAGCAATGTTGTTTGTGCTGAATACTGGAGAATAAGCCACAGTTACCTGGGGATAAATGGAAAAATGACGTTACAGTTAGTTTGGATAAGTGCCTGACAGAGTTTGGCACAGCGAGGAACATTTGTTGATCAGAAATAAAATCTTGATATTTAGAAAAATCTCCTGGAGGGAACTCTTTAGGAATTTTCAGCAAGAATCCCAAAATAATTGGGTTTGTGTTTTGGAAAGCACATTCTGGGGAATGAGTTTGAGAGGTTGCAGGGTGGAGGCAGAGCTTTTGTATTCTTAGGACGAAAGGATTTTGAACATATTTATATGTTGAAGAAAGAAGCCAGTAAAGAGCAAGAGATCGATAATAGAACCAAGAGAGAGGATTGATGATGAAGCAGTTTTTTTTTGTGGTGGGATGAAGGTTGGAACAGGTGAAAAAATTAAATCTTAGGTAATAGGGGATATTTTATCCTTTGACCCTAAAGGGCAGGAGTAAAGAATAACTAAGCATTTGGAAAATTCTTAGAGACACAGATAGTTAAAGTAACCCTTTGTTTCCTTGGTGAAGGTAGCAAGGTCATCTATCCAGACCATGAAGCATTTAGGTGGGGTAGGAGTGATTAATGAAAGGTTGGAATATTCATGGCAGACCAATCTGAAACATGCTTTTTTCCCCCCTCTTTACTTTGGACTGCTATTGCCTACTTTTCCTGTTTTCTTCAGTCTTTTGTTTTGTAGGTTGCCTTCTTATATTTTGAATTTTTTGGTTTTATTTTGTTTTATTTTCTACTTTAGGGGACCCCACTTCCCACTAATTTTTTTTTTTTTTTGCGGTACGTGGGCGTCTCACTGTTGTGGCCTCTCCCGTTGCGGAGCACAGCCTCCGGACACGCGGGCTCAACGGCCACGGCTCACAGGCCCAGCCGATCCGCGGCGTGTGCGATCTTCCCGGACTGGGGCACGAACCCGTGTCCCCTACATAGGCAGGTGGACTCTCAACCACTGCGCCACCAGGGAAGCCCCCCACTAATTTTTAAACTAAACAGGTCAAATTTGAAGTGCTTTCTTCTGCTATTGTTTTCTTAAAGTTGAAACCTGGAAACTTTAACTAACTCTAAAACAACTTTGCCTGATCATGCAGATGAGGTACGAGTTGCTTTCTAGAGTTGTCTAGATTATACTATAGGGCCTTTGAAAAGCCCTTATCAGTGAAACCACATGCCCTGTTTATTAGAAGCATGTATAACTAAGGGATAGAAAGGCCACAAGTAACTACTTGCTCATTTTTTATTCTATGCAATTGTAAATGTGGTTGTTTTGTTTATTTATTTATTTATTTGGCTTCATGGCTTATGGGATCTCAGTTCCCTGGCCAGGGGTTGAACTGGGGTCACAGCAGTGAAAGTCCGGAATCCTAACCACTAGGTCCCCAGGGAACTCCTGTAAATGTGATTGTTTTTTAAGTTTCTCTTCCTGATAGTTCATTGTTAATGTATACAAATGCAACAGATTTCTATATGTTAAATTTATATTATCCACCTTTACTGAATTAATGTATTCTAATAGTTTTTTGCTGGCATCTTTAGGATTTTCAATACATAGTATCATGCCATCTGCAAACACTAACGGTTTTACTTCTTCCTTTCCAGTGTGGCTTCATTTTATTTCTTTTTCTTGTCTGGTTGCTATGGCTAGGAATTTCCATACTATGCTGAATAAAAGTGGCAAGAGTGGGCATCCTTGTCTTGTCCTGATCTTAGAGGAAATGGTTTCAGCTTTTTACCATTGAGAATGATGTTGTCTCTAGGTTTGTCATATATGGCCTTTATTATGTTGAGGTATGTTTGCTCTACAACCACTTTGTGGACAGTTCGTTTTTTGTTTTGTTTTTTTTTTTACATCTTTATTGGAGTATAATTGCTTTACAATGTTGTGTAGTTTCTGCTGTATAACAAAATGAATCAGCTATACATACACATATATTCCCAAATCCCCTCCCTCTTGCATCTCCCTCCCACCCTCCCATAAAGCACTGAGCTGATCTCCCTGTGATATGAGGCTGCTTCCCACTAGCTATCTGTTTTACATTTGGTAGTGTATATGTGTAAATGCCACTCTCTCACTTCATCCTAGCTTACCCTTCCCCCTCCCCGTGTCCGCAAGTCCATTCTGTACGTCTGTGTCTTTATTCCTGTCCTGCCCCTAGGTTCTTCAGAACATTTTTTTTTAGATTCCATATATATGTGTTAGCATATGGTATTTGTTCTTCTCTTTCTGACTTACTTCACTCTGTAGGACAGACTCTAGATCCATCCATCTCATTACAAATAACTCAATTTCATTTCTTTTTGTGGCTGAGTAATATATTGTGTATATGTGCCACATCTTCTTTATCCATTCATCTGTTGATGGACACTTAGGCTGCCTCCAGGTCCTGGCTATTGTAAATAGTGCTGCAATGAACATTGTGGTACGTGACTCTTTTTGAATTATGGTTTTCTCAGGGATTATGCCCAGTAGTGGGATTGCTGGGTCATATGGTAGTTCTACTTGTAGTTTTTTTTGTTGTTGTTGTCTTTTGTGGTACGCGGGCCTCTCACTGTCGTGGCCTCTCCCGTTGCGGAGCACAGGCTCCAGATGCACAAGCTCAGTGGCCATGGCTCATGGTCCTAGCCGCTCCGTGGCATGTGGGATCTTACCGGACCGGGGCACAAACCTGTGTCCCCTGCATCGGCAGGCGGACTCTCAACCACTGCGCCACCAGGGAAGCCCTCTAGCTCTTTGTTAAATTTCTCACTATGGTCATTCATTCTTCTCCTAAGTTCATTGAGCATCTTTATGATCATTACCTTAAATCCTTTACTGGGTAGATTGTTTGTCTTCACTTTGCATAGTTCTACTTCTGGAGTTTTATCTTGTTCCTTTGTTTGGAACATGTCCTTTGTTGCCGCATTTTGCCTAATTCTTTGTGTTTACAGTAGGTTCCCTACATGCAAACGAGTTCCATTCCGAGAGCGTGTTCATAAGTCCAATTTTTTCGTTAAGACCAACCAAGTTAGCCTAGGTACCCAACTAACACAATTGGCTATATAGTACTGTACTGTAATAGGTTTATAATACTTTTCATACACATAATACATTAAAAAAAAGGAAAATAAAGAAAACATTTTAAATCTTACAATACAGTACCTTGAAAAGTACAGTACAACAGCTGGCATACAGGGGCTGGCATCGAGTGAACAGGCAAGAAGAGTTACTGACTGGAGGAGGGAGAGAACGTGGGAGATTATGGAGCTAAAGAATCGTCAGCAATAGGAGACGGAGGGCAAGCTGCAGTTTCACTCACGCCTGACACTGATGGCACAGGCTCTGGTTCTTTGCTGGATTCAATTCTATCTACCCTCTTGAAAAAACGATCCAGTGATGTCTGGGTAGTAGCTCTTTTTTTTCTCGTCATAGATGACATGGTGGCACTGAATTGCATTCTGAACGGCTGCTGCAATCTTTGTGTACTGTTCTACATTTGGGTCCTGTGCCTCAAAAACTAACAGTGCCTCCTCCAATAAAGAAAATCCCCTTGCCATTTCTTTTTCGTTTTTTTTTTTTTTTTTTGCAGTACGCAGGCCTCTCACTGTTGTGGCCTCTCCCGCTGCGGAGCACAGGGTCCGGATGTGCAGGCTCAGCGGCCATGGCTCACGGGCCCAGCCGCTCTGCAGCACGTGGGATCTTCCCGGACCGGGGCACGAATCCGTGTCCCCTGCATTGGCAGGCAGACTCTCAACCACTGCGCCACCAGGGAAGCCCCTCTTGCCATTTCTTGCATTGTGAATCTCTTCAGTTCTTCAGTTACTTCTTCTTCCTCTTGTCTTTCTTTGTACTTTCTCTGGGCCACTGCTTTTTTGTCATCACCGCTGCTTTTACGCTTGCTTTTGGACATCCTGGGCTTGAAATAAAGATACCGTACAGTAGAGTACACAAAAACACAACCACTGTAGCAGAAGCACGCACGTGACAATGTACGCCAGGCACGTGAACTAACTCACGTGATTGGACATGCGAACGCACGTTCGCATCTTTGAAAGTTCTCAACTTGAAGGTTCGTATGTCAGGGGACTTATTAAGTAGGTCATTTATATTTCCCGAGCATGAAGAAGTGGGCTTGTGTAAAAGATGTCCTGGGACTTCCCTGGTAGTCCAGTGATTAAGACTCTGTGCTCCCAATGCACAGGGCCTGGGTTCGATTCCTGGTCAGGTAACTAAATCCTACATGCTGCAAGTAAAGATCCTGGCCGCTGCAACAAATATCTGACACACGGCAATGAAGATTCCCATCTGTTGCAACTAAGACCTGATGCAGCCAAATAAATTAATTAATAAATATTAAAGATAAAATAAAAGACATCCTGTGGGGCTCAGCAACACACTCCCCTTGTGTCACCATAGCTATATGATCTAGGGGTGCCCCCTATGTGACTTCTGTTGTGGCAGGGCCAATTACCGTGGGCATGCTGGTAGAGAGCGCTGGCCTCTGTCCCTGTTGGCTGCTAGGCCCTTCCTCATGAGGCGGCATCAACTTATTATGGGCAGAGCTGGGTCTTGGCATGGTTGGATGCATGGCTTGGGCTGTCCCAGGGTTTGTGCCAGCCTGAGTGGAGCCAGGTCCCAGCAAGGCTCTCTGTGGGCAGGGAGTCCTGGAGCAGCTGGCTGCAGAGCCTGGGTGTCTCAGGATTGGTGCCGCCTGCTGGAAGGTGGGGGTGAATCCTGGGGGATCCTGGGTCTTGTGTCAGCCCACTGGTAGGCGGGGCCAGATCCTAAGGTGGCTGGCTGGGAGGCTATGGAGCCAAGGCTGGTGCCCGCCCACTAGTGGGGAAAGCTAGGTCTCCTGTGCAGTTGGCTGCTTGACCTTAGGTGTCCTGGTACTGGTGCTGATAGACTGGTGGACAGGTAAGCCTCCTGCAATAATAAACTAGAGGGAGGACTCCAAAATGTTACCAGCACCAGTGTTCTCATGGTAGAACAAGCTCCCCAGAATGGCTGCTGCCCATGTCTTTATCTCCAGGAGGAGTCCAAGTTGCTTCCTGGCTCTCTGGAAGGCTTTCCAATATCAGCAAGTGGGTCTGACCTAAGCTCTTTCACATTATTGCCTCTGCTAGGTCTTGGAGTGTGTGAGATTTTGCATACCCCCTTTAAGAGTAGAGTCTGTTTCCTACAGCTCTCCGGCTCTCCTGCGCAAAATCACCACTGGCCTTCAAAGCATCATGTTCTGGGGGCTTGTCTTTGTGGTGCAGGACCCTTGGGCTAGGGAACCCGATGTGGATTTGGACCCTTCTCTCCTTGGGAAGAACATTTGCAACTGTGTTTATCCTCGTGTTTGTGGGTTGCCTGCTGGAGGTGTGGGTCTTGACCATAGGTCTCCACCCCTTCTACCTGTCTTATGGTTCCTTCTATATATTTTTAGTTGTAGAAAATCTTTTCTATTAGTCTTTAGGTCCTTTCTTATCAATAATTGCTCTGTAAATAGTTGTAATTTTGGTATGTTTATTGAAGGAGGTGAACTCAGGGTCTTCTTCAAACTGCTGCCATGGTAACTTTTTATTTTTAAGCTATTTTTTTCCAGTTATTGAGTTATAATTGACAAATAAAATTGTAGTATATTTAAAGTGTACAATGTGAAGATTTGATACACGTTTATATAGTGGAAGGAATCCCATAGTCAAGTTCATTAACACATCTATCACTTAACATAGCTACCCATTTTTTATCTTTTTTTTTAATGTGAATCCTTAAGATCTACCCTCTTAACAACTTTCAATTATGTAGTACAGTTTATCAACTATAGTTACCATGCTATACATTAGATCCTCAGCACTTGTTCATCTTATAGCTGAAAGTTTGTACCCTTTTACCAATAGGTTCCCATTTCCCCCACTCCCCCAGCCCCTGGCACCACCATTCAACTTTCTGTGATTCTGACTTTTTCTTTTAAGATTCCACATATGGGCTTCCCTGGTGGCGCAGTAGTTGAGAGTCTGCCTATTGATGCAGGGGACACGGGTTCATGCCCTGGTCCGGGAAGATCCCACATACCGCGGAGCGGCTGGGCCCGTGAGCCATGGCCGCTGAACCTGCGTGTCGGGAGCCTATGCTCTGCTAAGGGCGGGGCCACAGCAGTGAAAGGCGCGCATAACGCAAAAAATAAATAAATAAGATTCCACATATGTATGATTCAGGATTTCCTTCTTTTTTAGGGCTGAATAATATTCCATTGTGTGTGTGTGTGTGTGTGTGTGTGTTTGTGTACATATATATACACACACATTCACATTAAAAAAATAAAGTGTACAATTCTTTGGCTTTTAGTTTATTCACAGGTTATACAACCATCATGACTATCTAATTCTGGAATATTTTCATCACCTCCAAAATGTACCCCATACCCATTAGCAGTCACTCCCCACTCTTCCCTCCCCTTAGTCCCTTAAAATCCCTAATCTACTTTCTGTCTCTATGAATTTGTCTCTTCTGGACATTTCACATACAATATACGGCCTTTGGTGTTTGCTGTCTTTCACTTAGTATAATGTTTGTAGGATTTATCCATGTTGTAACATATCTGAGACCTTCATTCGTTTTTATGGCTGAACAATATTCTATTGCATGCGTATACCACAATTGGTTTATCCATTCATCAGTTGGTGGAAATTTAGGTTCTTTTCATCTTTTGGCTACTGTGAATAGTGCTACTGTTAACATTCACTTGCAAGTATTTGTTTGAGTGCCTGTTTTCAATTCTTTTGTGAATAAACCTAGGAATAGAATTGCTGGGTCATTTGTAATTGTATGTTTAATTTTTTGAGGAACCACCAAATAATTTTTCATAATGGATGCACCTTTTACATTCCTTCCAGCAATATACGGTGATTCCAATTTCTTAAATCCTTGTCAACACTTGTTATTTTCCATTTTGTTGATTATAGTCATCCTATTGGGTGTGAATTGGTATCTCAATGTGGTTTTGATTTGCATTTCCCTGACACTAGTGATGTTGAGCATCTTTTCATGTGTGTCTTGGCCATTTGTATATCTTATTTGGAGAAATGTCTATTCAAGTCCTTTTCACATTTTTAAATTGGAATATTTGTCTTTTTGTTGTTGAGTTGTAAGAGTTCTTTATATATTCTAGATACTAGACCCTTATTAGGTAAATGACTTTCAAATATTTTCTCCTACTTTGTAGATTATATTTTCACTTTGATAGTGTCCATTGGAACACAAAAGTTTTAAATTTGCACAGAGTCCAATTTGTTTATTTTTTTCTTTTGTTGCTCGTGCTTTTGGTGTCAGTCATATCTAAAAATCTGTTGACAAATCCAAGGTCATGAAGATTTACCCTATGTGTTCTTCTAAGAGTTTTATGGTTTTACTTCTTATATTTAGGTTGTTGATCCATTTTTAGCTAATTTTTGTATATGATGTGCAGTATGGGTCCTGTCTCATTCTTTGGCATGTGGATATTCATTTGTTCCAGCACCATTTGTTAAAAAGCCTTATCAAAAATCAGTCAGCTCATAGATGTATTAGTTTATTTCTGGACTGTCAATTTTATTGCATTGGTCTATATGTCTGTCCTTATGTCAGTACCACACTTTCTTGATTACTGTAGCTTTGTAATGTATTTTGAAATTAGGAAGTATGAACCTTCCAACTTTGTTTTTTTCAAGATTATTTTGGTTATTCTGGGTCCCTTGTAGTTACCTTTGAATTTGAAGATTGGCTTTCCCATTTCAGTTAATATGGTAGCATATCCATGTGTTTTCTGATGATTTGAAAAAGGTCCTTACATAAAATCTTATTTTTATAATTAAAAAAGTACAGAAAATGAATGGGGGTTAAGATCACTAGTATTTTTTTTCTTTTTTTTTTTGAATTTTTTATGCTTTCCCAATAATAAACATATGTTTTCCCCAATAACAAAACATTGATTTTTGAAAAAGGAACAGTGCTTATCTTCCTATGATTATTTTTTAGAGTTTTAATTTCTTTTTGTTTTAACAGGAATTACTAAAATTCTATGTACATTTACCAAATTTCCAAACATATGAGAAATTAACTTTAGCCATTAGCATGGTATCATGAGAAAAGGCAGTATCTTTGACACTTTCTTATTTTTACACTTTGTTAAGTCTACTGACCTACTTATGTTTTGTGTAAATATATCCCAAATTCACAACATCTGTGCAGAAATAAACTTTCAACAATCATATGTATCCACTTTTTTGTTGACTATAAGCTTTTTCATCTTTTCCAGAGGTGTGGTTAAAATCTTTTTTTATTTCCTATGTCCCCTGGCCTCACAGAGCTCAGAGAAAGTCTGTGGGCAGTTTCTCAGAGCTCTTACAACTTGAGTACAAGACAGTCAGTCTTCTTTCACTACTTTCCCTAGGTCCCTGAATCTAGACCCTAATCAGCTTCTTGGGAAGTCACTGAAGGTTTATAAGTAGGTAATTTTAGGGCAATATATATATATTTTAATTCTCTGTATATGGAAGTAAGTGGCCCACACTTTATGGAGTTAAGCTTGAGTACCAGTTGAGTTGTTCAAGTGGCTAGTATATGTATTATGGAAATAGTGTTATGGAAAAGAGATGGATAGTATAGGGTCACACATTTATAATACTGGTTAGGTTTTTGTTAGCCTTGGAAAGAGCAGAGTGTGGGAGAAGAAATACTGTTGTTTCAGAGAGAAGTTGAGAGATTTAAGTTGTTGATGGTTCCTTGTCATCTCAACAGCAAGGTCTTTTGAGATGGACGTAGCTGAGTTCAATTGGACACTGCCAAAAAGGAAATTGTTTGCAAAAGTCTGTTATCAGAGGTGAATAAGATTACTATTGAACAGCAAGGATAAGGTGAAGAGTAGGGTACAAGAGTATGATATTAATTCATTTCCATTAGTCAAAATCTTTTTTAGTTTAAAAAACAAACAGTTTTTCTTCTGTTCCTCAGTTCTGTCAGATTTGTTCCTTGAATTTGAAGGCTAGTTTAATAGAAGCGTTTTAACATATATGACATTAAATATGTCAGTACTATATCTCTGTATAGTAAACCCAGGTACTGACTTAAGAAAGATTTCTTCATCAATAAGCCAAAGCTGAATCTTTGAAAGATACCAACAAATCATGACAGGATTGTGAAATCATATAGTGTAAGACCAAAGAATTTTCTATCAAGTAATAACTTTTGTTCAAGGACAGATAGAGCTAACTACTATAGTAAGAGTTTGCTCTTATCCTTGTCTATACCTGGAGTTTCCAAGACACTTACAAATTCTTATGCTTCATATGAAAGTCCAGATTTCAATTTAGTTAGGTTATTCTGCCTTTCAGTTTACTTATGTCCAAATTTGCTGGAAAGTTTAACAAGTTCTCTTCAGTTATTCATGAGTTTGATTTTTTACTTTGTGAATTAATTAGCCATTGGCTCTCCTTATAACTCTCAATGATATCTTTGGGCCACCTTTCAGCTATTTGAAAATCTGCCAAAGGGATTTTGGGCCACCTTTCACCTATTTGAAAATCTGCCACATCTGCTTGGGCTGACATAACAAACAAGCAAAAAACACAGACTGTGTGGCTTAAGTAACAGAAATTTATTTTCTCACAGTTCTGGAAGCTGGGAAGTCCAGTATCTAGGTTCAGGCCAATTCATTTTCTGGTGAGGCCTCTCTTTCTGGCTTGCAGCTGGCTGCGTCCTTGCTGTGTCTTCACATGGTGGACAGAGAGAGAGAGAAAGCACTCTGGTGTCACTTCTTATAAGGACAATAATTCTATTGTATCAGGGCCCCACCCTTATGACCTCATTTGACATTAATTACCTCCATGTAAGCCTTATCTCCAAATATTGTCACACTGAGTGTTAGGGCTTCAACATTACAAATTTTGGGGGACATGATTCAGTTGGTAGGGAGAAGAGAAGGGAACTGAAATGAAAATCAATTTTGTTACATTTTGGCTTTGAACACATACCTATATTATTTTAACTGGATTATCATTTCCACAGAATATAAACAAACAACTAAATAATTAAATTTCAGAAATTAACAGCTTTCCAAGAGAAATTTTAACACTGTATTTATTAAACTTCAGACTGAATTAATACTTGAATTTTCTTAGCTTAAGGAAGCTCATTGTTAGAATGATATATAGCTCCATGTGGAAGATGTTGACTGAAAAGATAAAACATAACTCTCAATTTTTAGGCTGTGTGTTATTCAAGGACCTCACTGAGGACTGTAGGCCTGGAAATAGCCTCTCAGATAGCTCTGAGGAACTGTCCCAGAGAGGTAAAGAATGAGCCAGGATATATAGGGCTTTTGGTGAAAAAACGAACAAACAAAAAACATGTAGTTGAACATCAAAAGATTACTGCTAGGCACAAGAAACAGACATCTCAAGTTAATGATTTTAGTGCTTTTCTATGTATGGGAAAATGCTAGAGTCTGGGCTCATTGAAATTATTCCTTTGAAATGCTTCTTAACTGTCTAGGACCAGTATCCTGTTTTTCTCCATCCTAATTTCCCCTCAGGGTGCACCATTGGGGCATCTACAGTGGCTGATGGCTTGATGGTGGACAGCATTGTTTGTTTACCAGAATGGCAGGCAACATTCTTTGCTTACAGAGATAAAACTTTTTTTTTTTTGGCCGCTCTGCACAGCATGTGGGATTCTAGTTCCCCGCCCAGGGATTGAACCTGCACCCACTGCATTAGAAGCCTGGAGTCTTAACCACTGGACTGCTAAGGAAGTCCCCACAGAGATAAAACTTTAAGATATTCTTAGGGGGCATTTTTGCATATTGTCTTCTTTTCCCATTAGAGCCCTTAACATATTAAACAGCTATTTTAAATTCCATGCCTAATAATTCTTACATCTGTGTTGTATCTGAGTCTAGTTCTGATGATTGCTTTGTCTCTTTACAGTGTGTTTTATCTTGCCTTTGGCATGCCTTGAAATTTTTTGTTGAACACTAGGCATATTGTATCAGGTAATAGAAACTAAGGTTAATATGCCTTTAGTGAGTAGATTTATTTACTCTGACTGGGTTTTGGGTTATGTTTGATGTTAGCTATGTTAGCTGTACATAACAGGTACCAGAGCCTTCAGATTCCTCTAGTGCTTTTTTGGTTTTTTTTTTTTTTTTTTTTTTTTTTTTTTTTTTTTTTTTTTTTTTTTTTTTTTTTTTTTTTTTTTTTTTTTTTTTTTTTTTTTTTTTTTTTTTTTTTTTTTTTTTTTTTTTTTTTTTTTTTTTTT
>RJWK010031850.1:0-23989 GCA_004363435.1 Platanista minor | reverse complement strand
TTCACATTGTTTTCCATTATGGTTTATCACAAGATGTAGTTCCCTGTGCTACACAGTAGGACCTTGTTGTTTATCCATTCTATTCAATATATATTGTATAATAGTTTGCATCTGCTAATCCCAAACCCCTAATCCATCCCACCCTAACTCCTTCTCCCCCTTGGCAACCACAAGTCTGTTCTCTATGTCTGTGAGTCTGTTTCTGTTTTTATACATAAGTTCATTTGTGTCATATTTTAGATTCCACATAAAAGTGATATCATATGGTATTTGTCTTTCTCTTTCTGACTTACTTCACTTAGTATGATAATCTCTAGTTCCATCCATGTTGCTGCAAATGGCATTATTTCATTCTTTTTTATGGCTGACTAGTATTCCATTGTATATATGTACATCTTGTTTATCCATTCTTCTGTTGATGGACATTTAGGTTGTTTCCATGTCCTGTTAGCCAATTGAGCCTTAATGGTCCTATATGTAAGTTCCACTAGCCCGGAGGACTGTGAATGATAGAGGCAGTGGAAATACTGGGGGGTAAATAAAAGGCCAAGTTTTACAGATTGACTGGATAATTTGCCCTGTAAAATGAGTTCCTTGATTACTATGAAGCTCAGATGAAATACTCCATGTAGAAATTATTTTTTCCAAAAGAATTTTGCCTACCAAAAGTGCTATAGCCCTGCAACATGGAAATGTTTCAATCCAGTGAGAAAACATGCATACTAGTACAACTACATATTTATATCCCTGAGATGGTGGCAGTTGGATACATTCCATTAACCATACCTCAAAGGGTCCTGAAAGCAAAGGAAAACAATCTTTAGAAAAATGGATGGGTTTACTTGGATTACGTTTTGGATAAAGGTTACACTTCAAACATACTTCAGTGGCTATTTTGTGGGATAGTTTGCAGTAGCATTGTTTTGCACGTATCATTTTATCTGGGCCCCATGTATGTTCAATAATATGTTCCTGGAGGCTATGAGTCAAAACTGGAGTATTGTTAGACCCGTACCATAAATTATGATCTTCCCAAAATTTACATCCCTGGTATAAGATTTGTCTTGTTCCTCTGGAGAAACATTGTTTTAGGTTTCTGCCAGTAAATCTCGTAAGCTAACATAAGGTTAGGTAATAATTAAAGCTTTTTTGAAGTGGGTCAGAGAGCAGCAGTCATTGCTACAGTATCGGCTAAATTATTGCCTTTCCTTTGAACCAAGCCTTGAATAACCTGAGATATTTAAAATGGCCAGAAGTTTTGTAATTTAATAGCTTCCAGAAGGTCCAGTACATATTGGCTATTCTTAATAGTTTGTCCTGTGGAAGTTAAAACAAACAAACACACAAACAAAGCCCTTTGCTTCCACATAATACCGAAATCATGGGTAACATCAAAAGCATATTGACTGGGACTTCCCTGGTGGCGCAGTTTTTAAGAATCCGCCTGCCAATGCAGGGGACATGGGTTCGAGCCCTTGTCCAGGAAGATCCCACATGCCGTGGAGCAACTAAGCAAGTGTGCCACAACTACTGAAGCCTGTGTACCTAGAGCCCATGCTCCACAAGAAGAGAAGCCACCGCAATGAGAAGCCTGCGCACCGCAACGAAGAGTAGCCCCCACTTGTCACAACTAGAGAAAAAGCCCCCGCGCAGCAACGAAGACCCAACGCAGACATAAATAAATAAATAAAGTTAAAAAAAAAAAAAAGGGGAGGGCTTCCCTGGTGGCGCAGTGGTTGACAGTCCGCCTGCAGATGCAGGGGACACGGGTTCGTGCCCTGGTCCGGGAGGATCCCACATGCCGCGGAGCGGCTGGGACCGTGAGCCATGGCCGCTGGGCCTGCGCGTCCGGAGCCTGTGCTCCGCGATGGGAGAGGCCACAGCAGTGGGAGGCCGCTTACAGGAAAAAAAAAAAAAAAAAAAAAAAAGAATTTCATGATTTCTTAAGTTTAGAAACAGTCTGAGTCAATTTTTAATTACAGCTTGGAGGGAAGCAATTTCCTCAGTATTATATTTAGAGGCCTCTAAATATCAATTAAAACATGCTTTCCGGGACCTTCCTCGTGGCACAGTGGTTAAGAATCTGCCTGACAATGCAGGGGACATGGGTTTGATCCCTGGTCCTGGAAGACCCCACATGCCACGGAACAAGTAAGCCCATGCGCCACAACTACTGAGCCAGCGTGCTGCAACTACTGAAGCCCACGCTCTGCAACAAGAGAAGCCACTGCAATGAGAAGCCCGTGCGCCGCAACGAAGAGTAGCCCCCACTCATAGCAACTAGAGAAAGCCTGTGTGCAGCAATGAAGACCCAATGCAGCTATAAATAATAAATTTTTTAAAATATGCTTTCCATTAATTTTTCTCTGTTTCTGGTATTTCTTTCTAGGCATGCATGAAGATTGACAAATTTGGGAATTTCAAAAGCTCCCAATTTTAGCCAGGGCAATTTTAAATCATACCAGGTTAAATGGACCCATTTAGATAGGTCGTTACAGGATGAGGGCCCATAGGTGTTAAACATAAAGCTGACAGGGTTTTGTTTTGAATGAGAACTTGGCATTTTTCTGAGTACTCATCAAAATCAGAAGAAACCTGAAACCCGAATCTCCTACCAAGTGGCACAGATTAAAACAAAACAAAATAAAACAAACATAAAAACTCCACTCCCAAAAGGGAGGACTAAAGTCAACACTGAGAGACACCCAATTTTATTTATGATCTAAACCTTGACCAAATGAGAGTTTTGGATTCAGGAGGACTCTGCAGTCTTTATGTGAGTGAAAAGATGGCTAAACGCAATGGGTCCACGTAGGTATTGAATGCCAACACCAAGTCTGAAGAAGTGCTGGAGGTCACACTGGGTAATGCCAACTACACCAAGCAACGTTAACCTATATTTCAGAAATGGAGAACTTATTGAAATAAAGAGGCATTTATTTGTAGTTTATTAGACTACAGCCTGGGAGACACAGGTTCAAGGAGCACCTGAACTATGTTCCTCTGGATTACAAAATGGAGGAAGCTTATACAAGCAAAAAACTGCAAGGGCACAGTTAGTTACATATGCTGTTTGTAAGGAATTATTTAGAGATGGCAAGAAGAGTGCTTGCTAAACAAGCATTGGTTGGGGTCTGAAATTCTTGCACTGACAAAGGGGAACCTTGAGACCAGAAGGTTACACCCGGCAGATGTTGTTCTAAATATAGCTGTAGGTGTCCTGGGGTTTGGTACTTCACAGAAATTTCAAGTTCTCAGTGGTACAGGGATGTGTCTGAGACCAGAACCTCAATAGTCTTCCCAATCCATTTTATACACCTGAACTATAATTACTCCATTATGATTCCAATGTTTCCTCACTTTGCAATTTGGATGCCTTTTATTTTTCTTGCCTAGCTGCTGTGGCTAGAACTTCTATGAATGGTGGTGGGGGCACATCCTTCAAGGACTGAGGTTTAAGTCACTGGGGCCATGTACCTATTTCTCCTATCCATGAGCCTCAGAACTGTTCCCTAGTTTCCACACACTGGTAGAAAGGTGCCCCCACCCTGTCCCATACTCTCACATCTCAATGTGCTCATGGTATCCATTACAGGAGTGCAAAATCACATTGTTTTAAGTGGCGTTCACATGATGTAGCCTTGAAATAAGGGGAAATCAGAACATGTGACGTTAACTTTGCCATTTGCAAAGGGCAGGGTGACTTTGAGACAGATGTGTGCCTCTGTGAGCCAGGCGCTGCCTTCCAGCAGGGCAGGGATTTCAGCACTCACACAGTTTGTGATTATCTATGTGCTGAGATTCTTCTATTTGGGGATCCAAAAGGAGGGTAAAATTGCACACCTGATTTAAACCAAATTGAAAACAAACTCATTTTTCCTTAGCAGTGTTCCTTCTCAGATACAGACTTTTCCCATTTTGCACTCTCTCTGTGGCTTTTGGATTAAAAGACCTGACCCACGTCAAGCATTTGTTCAATCGCTATGGAAGGCAGTGCCCATTGATTAATATTGTGTTATTGCTGCATTAAGTGAAAAGCTACTGTCTGTGCTGCCTACATAAATACTGCCCACTGTCATGCACAACACATTGACAACATGCAGAAGTAGTCATTTTTTTGTGGAAGTGGGTCTAGTGGTGAAGGGTTGTGCTCAGAGCAGAGGACAGAAGTCAGGAAGACATGTATAGCAAAGTCAAATCCTTCAAGGACTTTGGGGAAACCCCTTCTTACACTTGTTTAAGATCTATACACTTTTGGTCTCTTTTTCATGTATCAATATTCACTGAGCACCTAGCACAATGCCTGGCCCATACTAGGTGTTCAATAAATATCTACTGAATGAATGAATGAATGCCCTCATCCAAGCAAGGTGAATATATATTATTATATTTTATGGGTACTTAGAAATTATATAATGTTCTTTAAATCTCTGTAAAGGCTAACAGGCTGAGTCTTTTATTTGTGGGTATGAAGTGGCAAATTTGGGAAAGAGAAAATAGCAACATGTTTAGGCTGTTTTCAGTGGGTGCAGCCTCTGTGTATAGTGAACACCCCCACACCCCCAGCGATTCATGATGAATGATCAAACTTACCCTTGTAGTTTAGCCCTGTGAGAAAGACAGCCATTGCCCAGACATCAATGCACATGACTGTACTGCCACTGCCCTCTAACTTATTCATTCTAAATGTCTGGACACAACAAGGGGAGAAGCATTCAGAAACAGCGATCAGCACAATGAGAAATTTTGTCTCGGGTAGGTTACACCCCAGATCTTCTCTTTCCCACAAACCTAAAACTACAAGCACCTTCTTAGAAAATATTTGGACATAAAGGTAAAAGTCCAACAATTTTTTTTTGTTCAAAAGCGTTGGGAATGAAGCTATAATAAAAATTTTGTGGCCACAATACTAAAATGGACAGGAACACACGTTGTGCTCTATTTGTAACCATGGAGATCAGCTCCAACCCAGATAGGGCTGATGTAGGCACTGCATCCCCACCTCAGGTGATCTTGTGGTATGGGGTACTCCCCCTCTTCAGTTTTGCGCAATCCAATTAACAAATACTGACCTGAGGATAAGGTCAATCATGGCTGGATTGCCCACAAAGCCAGGTAAGCATTTGCTGGGGTGGAAGCAGGGACAGGGGAATGGGGCATTCAAGAAATAATCAGGAAGGGAATTCCCTGGTGGCCCAGTGGTTAAGACTCCCCACTTCCACTGCAGGGGGCACAGGCTTGATCCCTGGTGGGGGAACTAAGATCCCACAAGCCATGTGGCGTGGCTAAAAAAAAAAATCAGGAAATCTATACCCATCATTTTATTTATGGAGTGCTTGCTATTGCCAGGCACTGCCCCTATCACTGGATAAACAGCAATCTTTCTCTCCTTCATGGAAATTACATTTTTGCATTAATTAAAAATTTATTGGGGCTTCCCTCGTGGCACAGTGTTTGAGAGTCCGCCTGCTGATGCAGGGGACACGGGGTCGTGCCCCGGTCCGGGAAGATCCCACATGCCACGGAGCGGCTGGGCCCGTGAGCCATGGCCGCTGAGCCTGTGCGTCTGGAGCCTGTGCTCCACAACGGAAGAGGCCACAACAGTGAGAGGCCCGCGTACCGCAAAAAAAAAAAAAAAATTATTTTCCAACGGAATATTGTTTTTATTTTGAATTATTTGGGAGGGTACCATAATCATTTTAGTATTGTAGCCATAAAATTTTTATTATAGCTTCATTTATTTTATTATAGCATGAGGTAACGACTTTTACCTTTTTGTTTGTTAAATATTTATTTATTTATTTATTTATATTTTACTTGAACTGACACGGCCAGACAGGTTAGGGGAGAGAGAGAGAGAGAGAGAGAGAGAGAGAGAGAGAGAGAGAGAGAGAGAGAGAGAGAGAGAGAGAGAGAGAGAGAGAGAGAGAGAGAGAGAGAGAGAGAGAGAGAGAGAGAGAGGTGTGTGTGTGTGGTGTGGGAGCTGGCCTGAGATGAAGATCCAGGAGTGACACAAAATTCCAAGGAGGTGAATAAGAGATTTATTCAGAGGCAAAGCAGTAAATGGAATCAGATGACACTGAGATAAGACCTGGTGCTGTTTTCCTCTCTACAAGCTCAGAGTTTTGTGATAACTCCTGATGAAGCCTAAAGAGTGTCAGACTGGATGACAGATTAGCTAAAGAGTAAATAAGGTCAATTTCTACCAAACATACAAACATACAAAGAAGAACTTACACCAATCCATCTCAAAGTCTTCCAAAAGACTGAAGAGGATGGAATACTCCCAAAGTCATTCTATGAAGCCACCACCACCCTGATACAAAAAACAGACAAAAACACCACCAAAAAAGAAAATTACAGACCAATATCGTTGATGAATATAAATGCAAAAATTCTCCACAAAATATTAGCAAACCGAATCCAACAACACATAAAAACCATCATTTAGCAGGATCAAGTTGGATTCAACCCAGGGTCACAAGGATGGTTCAACATATGTAAATCAATCAATGTAAAACACCACATCGACAAAAGAAAAGACCAAAACCACGTGATCACCTCAATAGATGCAGAAAAAGCATTTGATAAAATTCAACATCCACTCATGATAAAAACTCTCACCAAAGTGGGTATAAAGGGAACATATCTCAACATAATGAAAGCTATTTATGGGACTTCCCTGGTGGCTCAGTGTTTAAGAATCTGCCTTACAATGCAGGGGACACGGGTTCGAGCTCTGGTCCAAGAAGATCCCACATGCCGCGGAGCAAGTAAGCCTGTATGTCACAACTACTAAGCCTGTGCTCTAGAGCCCGTGAGCCACAACCACTGAAGCCCATGTGCCTAGAGCCCATGCTCTGCAACAAGAGAAGCCACCATAGTGAGAAGCCCACACACTGCAACAAAGAGTAACCCCCCACTCACTGCAACTAGAGAAAGCCCGTGTACAGCAACAAAGACCCCACGCAGCCAAAAAAAAAAGAAAAAAAAAAGCTACTTATGACAAACCCACAGCCAACATAATACTCAATGGTGAAAAGCTGAAAGCCTTCCTGCTAAAATCTGGAACAAGACAAGGATGCCCACCCTCACCACTTCTATTCAACATAGTATTGGAAGTCCTAGCCAGAGCAATCAAACAAGAAAAAGAAATAAAAAGTATCCAAATTGAAAGGAAAGATGTAAAATTCTCATTATATGCAGATGACATGATACTATATATTGAAAACCCTAAAGACTCCACACAAAAACTACTAGAACTGATAAATGAATTCAGCAAAGTAGCAGGACACGAGATTAACATACAGAAGTCAGTTGCACTTCTTTACACTAACAATGAAATATCAGAAAGGGAAAGTAAGAAAACAATCCCTTTTAAAATTGCATTAAAAAAATTAAAATACTTAGAAATACACCTGATCAAGGAGGTGAAAGACTTATATGCTGAGAGCTATAAAACACTGATAAAAGAAACTGAAGATGATTCAAAGAAATGGAAAGCTATCCCATGCTCTTGGGTTAGAAGAATTAATAGTGTTAAAATGGCCATACTACCCAAAGTGATCTACAGATTCAATGAAATCTCCATCAAATTACCCATGAAATTTTACACAGAACTAGAACAAAAAAATTCTAAAATTTATGTGGACCCATACTGCCAAAGCAATCCTGAGGAAAAAGAACAAAGCTGGAAGCATAACCCTCCCACACCACAGACAATTCTACAAAGTTACAGTCATCAAAACAGCATGGTACTGGCATAAAAACAGACACATGGATCAATGGAAGAGAAGAGAGAGCCCAGAAATAAACCCACACACCTATGGTCAATTAATTTTCAACAAAGGAGGCAAGAATATACAATGGAAAAAAGACAGTCTCTTCAGGAAGTGGTGGTGGGAAAGCTGGACAGCCACATGTAAATCAATGAAGTTAGAACACTCCCTCACACCATACACAAAAATAAACTCAAAATGGCTTAAAGACTTAAACATGAGACATGATACCATAAAACTCTTAGAAGAGAACATATGCAAAACATTCTCTGACATAAACCATAGTAATGTTTTCTTAGGTCAGCCTTCCAAGGCAAAAGAAATAAAAGCAAAAATAAACAAAAGTGACCTAATCAAACTTATAAGCTCTCGCACAGCAAAGGAAACCATAAACAAAACGAAAAGACAACCTACGGACTGGGAGAAAATATTTGCAAACAATGTGATTGATAAGGGCTTAATTTCCAAAATATACAAACAGCTCATACAACTCAATAACAACAACAAAAAACAAATAACTCAACAAAAAAATGGACAGACACCTAAATAGACTTTTCTCCAAAGAACATACAGATGGCCAATAGGCACATAAAAAGATGCTCAACATCGCTAATTGGTAGAGAAATGCAAATCAGAACTATAATGTGGTATCACCTCACACTGGTCAGAATGGCCATCATGAAAAAGTCAACAAATAAATGCTGGAGAGGGTGTAGTGAAAAGAAAACCCTCCTATGCTGTTGGTGGGTATGTAAGCTGGTAAAGCCACTATGGAGAACAGTATGGAGGTTCCTTAAAAAACTAAAATAGAGTTACTATATGATTCAACAATCCCACTCCTGGGCATACATCTGGAGAAAACGCTAATTCAAAAAGATACATGCACCCCTATGTTCACAGCAGCACAATTTACAATAGCCAAGACAGACATGGAAACTACATAAATGTCCAACAGATGGAAGGATAAAGATGTGGTGTGTGTACAGACACACACACACACACACAAACACGATTGAATACTACTCAGCCATAAAAAAGGATGAAATAATGCTATTTGCAGCTACATGGATGGACCTAGAGGTTATCATACTAAGCAAAGTAAGCCAGAAAGAGAAAGACAGATACCATATGATATCCCTATACGTGGAATCTAAAATATGATACAGGGCTTCCTTGGTGGCGCAGTGGTTGAGAGTCCGCCTGCCGATGCAGGGGACGCGGGTTTGTGCCCCGGTCAGGGAGTATCCCGCGTGCCACGGAGTGGCTGGGCCTGTGGGCCGTGGCCGCTGAGCCTGCATGTCCGGAGCCTGTGCTCCGCAACGGGAGAGGCCACAACAGTGAGAGGCCCGCGTACCTCAAAAATAAAAAAAAAATTTTTTTAAAATATGATACAAATGAACTTATTACAAAACAGAAACAGGGGCTTCCCTGGTGGCACCGTGGTTAAGAAGCTGCCTGCCAATGCAGGGGACACGGGTTCGAGCCCTGGTCTCGGAAGATCCCACATGCCGCGGAGCAGCTAAGCCCTTGTGCCACAGCTACTGGGCCTGCGCTCTACAGCCCTCGAACCACAGCTACTGAGCACGTGCACCACAGCTACTGAACCCTGCGTGCCTAGAGTTCGTGCTCCGCAACGAGAAGCCACCACAATGAGAAGCCCACGCACCCCGACAAAGAGTAGCCTCCGCTCGCCACAACTAGAGAAAGCCCGTGCACAGCAACGAAAACCCAATGCAGCCAAAAATAAATGGTAATAAATAAAATATTAAAAAACAAAACATAACAGAAGCAGACGTGAAGGTTGGTGAGTTGGTGCGGAGTTCGTCTCGGCACGTGTGGCCGTGCTGGGATGGATTCCTCCTCATCTTCCTCTGCAGCGGGTTTGGGCTCGGTTGACTGGCAGCTGCAGGATTTAATGGAGGTAGAGACTCAGAAGCAGCACTTCCAGCAGCTGGTGCACCAGATGACAAAACTTTGTTAGGAAAAGTGCATGGACAAGCCTGGGCCAAAGTTGGACAGTCTGGTTGAGGCCTGTTTTGTGAACTGCATTGGGCGCTTCACTGATACAAGCCAATTCAACTCGAATCGACTGGAACAGACCCAGAAATCCAAGCCAGTCTTCTCAGAAAGCCGTTCTGACTGACCTCAGCATTACCTCTTTGGAAAAGGAAGGTAGTTCAAGAAATGAAGAGCAGTTGATGGGATGGTTGAAGAAAAGGCTATGGGGGGATCGGCTCCCACCTTTGTCACTCTTGGGACATCCTGTCATCTGAGAATGAACAAAGACCAATTTTTGTGTGGGGGGGTGTTTGAGGGTCAAGTGTGTTTGGGGTTGTGTTTTTTAATGCTAATCTTGGGAAAACAAATGACAGATGAATGGAAAATTCTACTAGATGTATACTACTGTATGCGGGGTGAAGCTTTTCTCATAGTCCCATTAACTGCTCCCTACAATTTTAATAGTGAGACTGCTCTATAATTTCATAGTGGGACCACATAGGTAATAATCTGTTATTTGTGTGGATTCGTTTCAGATTTCTAGAGAGATCGACATACGTCTTTGTGTCTCTCAGAAAGGGCAGCAGCGGGGGAAAGAGTAATTTGATACTTGACTGTAGGACTCCTTATCTAGTGTTTGACTATCAGTGCTGGAAAAAAAGATGTATGGAATATTCATACAGTACATTTCACCTTTCTAGATTATCTCTCTCCCTTATACTGTGATTCACTTAAATATCTATATAAAGTACAGTCTTGAGCTAGTACAGGTAGCCTAAGAGTCCAGAGGCCTTTGGTTATAGGAATCTAGCCAGTGAACATAATTCTCATACTAAACTGCCACAAGGAAGAAGTTAACTTACCCTGTATATCGGGGTCCAAAAAAATTTAAAGATGTGCCTAAATGAAAAAATAAGTTATAAAGATTTAGGCCACTCAAAAACTAACAGCAGTTTCAGGTAGAGGTGCATGCCTAATGTAAATCAGCATAGTTTCCATTTAGTGCATTCTTTTAATCACTGAAATAAAAGATTCTACAAGGAAAAAAAAAAAAAACAGAAACAGACTCACAGATATAGAAAACAAACTTACGGTTACCAAAAGGGAAAGGGAGTGGAGGGAGGGATAAATTAGGAGCTTAGGATAAACAGATACACAACAGATATACAGATAAACAACAAGGTCCTACTGTAGAGCACAGGGAACTATATTCAGTATCTTATAGTAAACCATAATGGAAAAGACAAGAGTAAATGAGGTCAGCTGGGAGTCTCTTGGGCTGTGGGAGAGGTGGGGTTGGGCTTTGGATGAGAGGAGGTAGATAGAAAAAAGGTGTGACTGGTGTAGAGTCAGCACATGCAATACTGGAGAGGACATAGGGCATGTCACTTCCACACAAGGTCAAAACCTGTGTTCCTATTTTATCGGGTTGGCCAAAAAGTTCGTTCGGATTTTCCCGTAAGATGCTACCGAAAAATCCGAACCAACTTTTTGGCCAACCCAGTATTTTGTAACTCTTGCAGTTTTAGGTTTTTCTGTATATGTCTATGATCCATAGTTATTTAATTTTTATAAGTTCTTTTTGCATACCCAATTGCACACCCAACTGCTACCGCACACTGATCTAACAAATCATTCTTTCTATAACAAATTGCTTTTGTTCCTTCACTGAAAAACAACTGATCAGTTATGTGTATGTTTATTTCTAGACCTCCTATTCCCTTACATTTATCTATTTGTATTTACGCTAGCACTTTCTTGTTTCCAGGTTGTTTTGGCTATTCTTGGTCCTTTGCACTTGCATTTTCATTGTAGAATCCACTTCACAACTTCTATTAAAAAAAAAAAAAAAAAAAAAAAAGAGCTTACCGAGATTTTGAATTGGATTTCACTTAACACATAGATCAATTTAGAAGGAAATATTGAGTGTTACAATCCGTAAATGTGAGATATCTCCTTTTACTTGGGTCTTAATTTTTTTTCTCTAATTTTTAAAATTCTGTTTACCCATCTTGCATGTATTTTCTACATCTGATGGTATGCTAAATTTTAATTGTATTAACTATATTTTCTTATTTTTTTTGTATTTTTCCTACTCTAGCCTTTGGGACCTTATTCCTAGTGAGGCTATCCCTCTCAGAGCTAGCTAATTCCTGCAGGTAACAAATCCCTCTCCTATAAGCATGCTTGTTATACACAAACCGACCAATCTGGAGCCTGCACCCTCAACCATAACCTTATCAAACTCACACACCAAACCAATAATCCTCCCTGCCCTATACCGTACCTAGCTCTGGTATAGGTACCTAGCTCTGGTACCTATACCAGAGCTAGGTACGGGACAACTAGGGTCCACCTTTCCAAAACGGAGCCCGCTGAAAAATTTCAAACTGTCTGTCTTAGTCTTATAGGTCTGCTATAACAGAACACCATAGACTGGGTGATTTATGAAGAACAGACATTCATTTATCCCATTTCTGCTGACTGGAAGTCCTCCGATGCCATAAAGGTGCCTCATGATTGGGTGAAGGTCCTCTTCTGGGTGGCAACTAGGGATGACCCCTGAAGCCCAGAGTTTGCCAGAATTTTTCAAGGCTGTGAGCCATGCTCTTCTTGACCTGCCTCCTGAGCAGAAGGTGGAGGCCCAACATATGCGGTCCAGTATGACATGCTGTGCTTCCTGTTTCTAGGGAATCGTGTAAATGTCCTTCTTCATAATAACTTCCATGTCTGCATGTCTCACAGTGCATGATTAAAACAAGTCCCTGGTACATTTCAACACAGACATTTGGGGCGGGAAGGGGGGATCTGAAGTTCTCATCTGTTTATTGCTATTGCATACAGAATGGTTTCTTTTATATGGATCTTGATTTCTTCAAGCTGCAGATACTCAGTCGTTCTAGCAGGTTTTTTTGGTTAATGTTATGCTTTGTTTTTTATTGAAGTATAGCTGATGTACAATGTTATATAAATTGGGCTTCCCTGGTGGCGCAGTGGTTGAGAGTCCGCCTGCCGATGCAGGGGACACAGGTTCGTGCCCCGGTCCTGGAAGATCCCACATGCCGCAGAGCGGCTGGGCCCGTGAGCCATGGCCGCGGAGCCTGAGCGTCTGGAGCCTATTCTCCGCAACAGGAGAGACCACAACAGTGAGAGCCCCGTGTACCGCAAAAAAAAAAAAAAAAAAACAACAACAATGTTATATAAATTACAGGAGTACAATATAGTGATTCACAATTTTTAAAGGCTGTACTCCATTTATAGTTATAGAATATTGGTTATATTCCCTGTGTTGTACACTGTATCCTTGTAGCTTATTTTGTACATCACAGTTTGTACCTCTGATTCCCCTACGCTTTTATGGCCCCTCCCCACTTCCCTTTCCTTACAGGTAACCACTAGTTTGTTCTCTGTATCTGTGAGTCAGCTTCTTTTTTGTTATATTCACTAGTTCGTTGTATTTTAAGATTCCACATATAAGTGATATTATACAGTATTTGTCTTTCTCTATCTGACTTATTTCACTTAGCATAATACCCTCCAAGTCCATCCATGTTATTGCAAATGGTAAAACTTCACTCCTTTTTATGGCTGAGTAGTATTCCATTGTATATGTTTATTCAGGGTCATGCTTTGTTTGGAGATCCCATAGAGTTTTTTCCATAGATCAGTTTTATTTTTTCCTTAACAATGTGAGTAATTTTACTTTTTATTGCCTCATTATTGTGACTATAACCTCCATCTCAAAACTGAATAGAAGTCTAGTTTTATTAAAATTTCCAGTATAATATTGAACCAAAGTCTTGCTTAATTTGGCTTTGTCTTATTTTTCTACTTTCTTAAGGGATAACATGCCATTAAGTTGAGGCCATTCTTTTCGCATATGTGTTTGGTCTATAAATTTAAAAAATTACAAATAAAAATATAGGTATTTACTCCATTAAAAAAAAAGCTTCACAGTGAAATCTAGACTGGTATTTGAATAATATTCAGGTATCACAGCTGAGTCAAGTTGATATATAAAATTAATCATCACAAGTCCACCTCTTGTCAACTTGGCACCATACAAACTTAAACCACTCCTTATCTCCAAATAAAGACAACAACAAGGTCATGACACAACTATCCTGTGTACAACCAACAATACAATAACTCTTTCTTCAGAAAGGACACAGATTCCCTGGGTAACATTCACTCTCTTCCTTGATATCCTATAATCAAATACTATGATATAAATTTAACAATACTTAAATACTGTGATGTGAAGACAACACATCTTCTGTTAAATGATAAGGGGGTGAAAGAAGGAAGAAAAAGATATTGGCTGTACACACAGATTCATGACAAAAATTAGGAAGAAATACTCACGACATTACTGATTACTATCCTCACTTTTGTTAATGGTCACATGAGCTAACTAATATGTAGCTCTTCCACAAACCATTCCATGTTCCTTTTGTCCTCAGCAGCACCTCGAATGGTCATTTTTTATTCCCTGGTGGGGTGACCAAAGCATTCTTTCCTGAAGGGTCTGGGCCATGAGTTGTCCTGCCTGAAGTAGGCTGTGGATAGTTTTCCATTGACTTTATCATAGATCATGACAAGACATCTTAAGGGATCTCTGCATTCCAGACACACACTTCCTTTGTGCAAGTAGCAGTGGGAAGTATAGTCCAATTTGCACCTGATAATCAGATTCAATCATCAGAGCCAGCACAGTAACTCTTACTTTGCCTGTTGATTCAGAAGCATGAGTAGCGCAAAGTGGCAGACTGGCAGTGTTACTCTCCAGGACAACGGAATCATTCTACTGCAGTAGTGAAAGCACTCTTCCCTTTGCAACTAAGACCTCTACACAATCAGTGCTTCATGAAGACAGGAAGCAAAAATTTTCCCTAGTGCCTCTCTATGGATAACTCAGTGGTGCCATTCACATATCTACCCCTTGATTCCTGGACACATCAATCCAGGCTATGGGACAAATAGTCCTATGTGTTGTTTGATGATTCAGAGCCTATACAGCTTCCTGGGGAATCTTTCCCTGGCCCTCCAAGTATTGCCACATAGCAATCTGCCCAGGCCACAAGAAACATGTGAGGATCATGTAGACACTGGGGGCCTTTGAACTGAGATTGTGCTGTTTAGGAAGATCCTTGGGTGGCACTGATGACAAATGCCATGTAGAGGTCTGCCTGTCTCACCCTCTCTTCTGAGAACAGCCCTGCTAATTGGGATGTGGGGACACCTGACCTCACCAGGCTGGGCCAGTCAGCTTCCCTCCTGTGGAATCTGGAACAGGGACCTCAGACTGAGGCCCAAGGGTGCTGGGCACTGGGATGGGGGCTGGTGTTCAGAAGGACATTGTTTCTAGCCCACCAATCACTGCTACAGACACAGGGAGACCAGGCAGGAGAACGGACCAGAAAACTGCAGGACCTGTGGGGAGGAGGAAAGGTGACTCCTGTGACCTTCCTGATCAGCCCAGAAACAAGGTGGGTGGGGTCACCCACAGGTGTGAGAGCTGAGCACTTACCCAGTGAGACCAGAAGCTCACAGGTCTCCAGCATAACCTCCTGGTACAGAGTACTCTGGTCCAGGTCAAGTTGTCCCCACTCCTCTTGGTCACAGCCACATTCTTAAAGGTCACCACCACCTGGAGAGTCAAACACAGGTAGTAGTGTTGGCCTTGTGCACTTGGATGGGATCGACCCTGTCACTCTGTTGCTGGTGAAGATGCAGAGAGACCCAGGCTTGAATCAACGAGGCCTCCGGACGGCCAAGTTCTGTGTTGGGCTCAAGGGGGAAGCAGATGCAGCCTTGGGACATAATGCAATTGTGGCTGAGAGAAAAGCCTCCCATGACGGAAGTCACTGGAGATGACACAGACAGTGTCACAGTGACACAGACAGTGGTGTTCCATGAGGACAGGGGAGAGATGGTAAGTGCTCTGGGAAAAATGATCATGATGATAATTCCAACAATGGTAACAGTAAAGTGATAGTAGCTAAGCCTCCCTGGTCCTCACAGTGCACCCGCCCCAAGTTGAGGCCTTTACACAATAAGATCCCTTGCTCGGGAGCCAGACTTCCAAGGTTTGAATCAAGACTCTGGAATTTGACACTTCTTGCCAGTGCAACCACAGGGAGGACATCCCATCATTTCTCTAAGCCTCGATTTCTGCATCAATACAACAATCAGTCCCACTTCACCAGGCAGTTTGGAGAACTAAAGAGAAAATGTCATGAGGTAAATGTCATCATCACCTCCGTGTCACAGCCAGAGGTCTGAGCCCCAGGCAGCTCTAGAAAATCAGCCACAACCTCAAATTTAAGGAGCAGAAGTGGGAATTGAACATCCAGTAAAAGTGGGAACAGAGTTGCCAGAAGATTGGCAGGTGGGGGCAGGGGTACCGTAGCCAGAATTATTATAAAACAGCCAGGAAAAGACTATCCTAAGAGGTGACACTGATGCACAGGAAGGGTGGGGAGAGATAGCCCTGCAGAGATCTAGGAACAGGGCCCCAGACAAAGAGAAGTGCAAGTTGAAGCAAGGGGCAGATCAAGTAGAGAGAGCGCTGTGGGCCATAGTTGGGCGAAAGACTGTATTTATTATACGTGTGAGGCAAGCACCTGAGGGGAAGACCCATTCATTCACTGAACCATTTGTTGAGTACCTTTTATAAGCCCAGGCTGTTGTTCTAGGTCTTGAGCAGCAACAGGTGCTCATGCTCGGGGGCTGGGAAGAGATCCTAAACAAGCAACTAAATAAATGAGCAAGACAATGTCACAGGGACCCAAAGATTCCAAAGTCAAGAAAATAGCGCGAGATGACAAGAAGTTACAGTCTGCTTTCGACAGGGCACCATGGAAAGCCTCTTTCAGGACAGCACACTGGAGTGAGTCTGATATAAAGTGAGGAAGGAGCCAAGTGAATGGGAAGTTAACAAATAAGACAAGTCCTGACAGCGATCAGGACTATGATGAGGGTACTCAGGGCCACGGCTATGAAGTTACCCAGGACCTCTTGTGTTTTTGTGTCAAAAGGGACACCACAGTCGTGCACATTATCGTCACTTACCATATGTAATTGAACCTCAAACAGGAAAACAGATTCAGTGGGAAGCCAGTTCGACTAGCTGTAAACTGGAAGACAAATTCCTTGGCCTCTGGGCACCCTGCCTGTCCTGACAACTTTTCTGTCCTAGCAGAGCTGCAATCCCCAAGCTGCTGCAGGCTACTCCTGCCTCTTCCCCACCCCAACCCTTATTTGTGTAGAGGCTACACAGCTGGGAAGCCAAGGGTCAGATTCCCCCAGGGATGAGCCTCTAAGATCAACAAAGGCTCAGGAGGCACCTCCGTGGAAAAAGAGCCAGAGCGATGCTCCCTGCACCGTGCTGGACGCGGGGGGGGATACACGTCACCCATGTGCTTTTTCCAGTTCCCTCAAACCCAGTTGGAGGAACTTTAATATTCCTGTTTTGTGCCCGAGAAAACAGAAACCAAGGGCAACAGGGAAAGCTGCTCAAGGTCCTAGACTCGGGAAGGGGCGGGGCCGCAACACACAGAAAGGTCTCCGGACGGTGCGGCCTGCGCTCCTCCCTGCGGGTCCTTCCACGCCAGCGGTGCGGGGTCATGGGGATTCGAGAAACCACATCTCTCCCTACCACACAGCGTCCCACTGACTGACAGAAATGGGACCCTCCGCGTGAAGCCCCTAACCTGGATTCCCACCCGGAACACAAGCGACCCCATCCCGAGGCTATGACAAACAATGCCCTGGGGAGGACAAGGTGACGACTCACAGGACACCACCATCCTGCACAGCAGCGCGCCTCGGCCACGTGGGCAGGGTCCGAGCGGGCGTGGCCTGGCGCACAGTCCACTCACCTGCTCCGGAGTCATCAGCGCCGCCATCGCACCGCGGGGAGCGTAGGGACACGTGAGGGCGCCGGGGACCGGCGGGTCCAGCGGGCTTAGCTGACCCTCCCCCAGGTCGTACAAAGGCACAGGCTGGCCCTCCTGGCTGTCCTCCCCGCTCCATCCGTAAGTCCCGGGAAGAGCGCATAGTGGCTGGGGACACACCAGCCTCACCACAAAGAAAATCTCGCTCCTCCAGCGCAGGAAGTCCCGCCCCTGACAATGCGAGCCAGTAACGCCCCTTTTCCGTGACGCCATCAGTCCGGCCCTCACAGCCATCCCGCAAAGCACAGCCTGCTGGGTAGTGTAGTTCTTTTTTAAAAAATATTTTATTTATTCCCTCATTCATTCATTCATTCATTCATTATGCGCTACGTCTTCGTTGGGGCCCGCGGGCTTCTCTGGTTGTGGCGCGCGTGGAAGCGTAGTTCTTGTCCTGCAGCCGGCCGGGAGAGGGTGTCTGTTACTTCTAGCAGCCTGGGGCCCAGAGGCCTGGAGAGGAGCTGGCAAAGGAAATGCAGAGGCTCTCTAATGAAGGAGGCGAGGCATGGGATGTTCCTAAAGGGGACGATCCAGATTTCCCTGTTGTGTTTTTTGCGTCTTGTCATTTAAGATGCTTGGAACATAACAAGTGGACATACTGTATTGTAAATTTTTTAATGTTCGTATTTGACTGTGTACACCAGAGTGATGAGGCTGTAGCCCCAACTCAAGTTCCCCTTCTTGTCCTCCCATGACTTAGTGACATTCCAATCCACCAATGAAATCCCCTCATGACTTTTGCCTGGGTATTCTGCCCTGATCCCCAGTAATGGCACTTACCTATGAGGCCCCACTCTTCTCCTGCTTCTTTGAGAATGTTCCCCAGGTGCTCCTCCTATATGGCTTCGGTGTGGGGTGGCATGCCAGTCTCTTCTAGGACCTGTGACTATAATAAATCCTTTATATGCCTCTAAGGGTACAGTTTCCACAACAGTGTTGTAGTGCTCCATAAAGACCCTACAAGTGGGACTTACTTCTCTCTTCACCATATGGGGAAGTAACACATGATATGATATCACTCAGATACAAAGTACCTTCACTCATAGCTGCAAAATAGTAAACATTATCTTGTTCCCTTTCAAATACATGTGGATGGAAGCTTTACAATCAGTTTTATGAGTTTCAGTATGTTTGCTCAGAGTCAAGAGAGAAAGGGCTTCACAAATGGCCGTTACTGGGATGTTGAGGAGGAAGAGCTTGGGTGTCCCTGAAAAAGATGGACAGTAGTGAAATCTTTTCTATAAACTTTAAAATAAATTGATGAAGTTCATCAAAAGTAAGTTGGGAAAATATAGGGTATATTTTTTTTAATGAGGGTGCTTTGACATAAATTATAATTTTAAACATATGTTCTTATCCAGGTATCTTTATTTTGTCCCTTCTGTTTTTTGAAGATGTATTCCCTTTAAAGGGAGATATTGTTTTGTAGACTGCATTCAGCAAACAGGAACACAAAGGAAAACCTGAATGCACACACTGCAGTGTCACACAGTCACAAACTGCATGCTTTTTTTTTTTTTTTTCTGGCCGGGCTGCACGGATTTCGGAGATCTTCGTTCCCTGACTAGGGATCGAACCTGGGGTCATGGCAGTGAAAGTGCCAAGTCCTAACTACCGGACCGCCAGGGAATTCCCAATAAACTGCACTGCTCTTCAACTTTATGTAGCTCAAAGCTTCAGAGATAATTTTGTAGGCTTCAGTATGTGCAATCAAGGAACAATTAAAAAAGAGTTAAGCCAAGATCATGACGGGGAAATGGATGATATCTGTCAGGATGCCAAGTAGGAAGTAGTTGATGTGGCATTCTGCCTGTTTCCCACACAAAATAATTCTCTCCTGCATGAGTACATCTCAGTGTTTCTGTTGAAACCCCAGCAAGTCCAACTATTTTTTCCATATATTTCTAACTCAATTTCCTGAAATAAATACTGCTATGGTCTCAATGTTTGTTTCCCCCTCAATTCTTACGTTCAAAACCTCATGCTTAATGTCAAGATATTAGGACATAGGATCCTTGGTAGGTGGTTAGGTCAGAAGGGCTCTACCCTCATGAAAGGAACTAGTGCCCTTATAAAAGAGGGCCTGGAAAGTTCACTGATTTTACAATGTGAGGACATGGCAAGAAAAAGGAGGCTATCTATGAAACAGGAAGGGGGCTCTCATCAGACACTGAATCCATGGGAAACTTGAGTTTGGACTTCCAGCCTTCAGAGCTGTGAGAAATAAATGCCTGTTGATTATAAGCCACACAGTATATAATGTTTTCCTACAGCGGTTCGAATGGACTAAAACAGATACAATTAATTTTAAAATATGAGACTTATCTGGGACTTCCCTGGCGGTCGAGTGCTTAAGATTCAGCACTCCCAATGCGGGGGGCATGGGATCGATCCCTGGCCAGGAAACTAAGATCCTGCTTGCTGCATGGCGCAGCCAAATAAATAAATAAATAAATAAATAAATAAATAAATAAATAAATAAATAAATTTAATTAAAAGAAAAAAGAATGTTGCTTTCAGTAGCTCCTTGGTGGTCCAGTGGTGAGGACTCGGCCGTGGGCCTGGGTTCAATCCCTATGCGGGGAGCTAAGATCACGCAAGCCGGGCAGTGAGGCCAAAAATAAAAGAGTATTGCCTTCTCTGGTTTTAAATCTTCCTCTTTTTAATTTGTAGTACTTAAAAAAAATAGTAGTACTTACTGAATTTATTATTTATATATTAACTCTTTAAAAATTATAGGTAGCTCAATATCTTCTGAAAGCGTTTTTTTCTTGTTTCAATTTTAATTTCTTTAAAATAAAAGAAGCCTGCTATTATCATATAGTTTGTGCATATGCTGTGAAATTTTTTTTTTTTTTTCCTGGTACGCGGGCCTCTCACTGTTGTGGCCTCTCCCGTTGCGGAGCACAGGCTTTGGACGCGTAGGCTCAGCGGCCATGGCTCACGGGCCTAGCCACTCTGCGGCATGTGGGATCTTCCCGGACCGGGGCACGAACCCATGTTCCCTGCATCGGCAGGTGGACTCTCAACCACTGCGCCACCAGGGAAGCCCTGCTGTGAAAATTTTTATATTTTCTTTGAGAACTCCTGCAAGGCATGCCAAATTAATAGTGTTGTAGAATGTGAAATAAAATGGAGTCACTGATGTCAAGGGGTTTTAATGTGGAGTTGGGAGGCTATTAATTAGTGGACATCCTGCACCTCCCCACCTGGTGAAACCATGAACTTCTGATCTGAGCCAACCTACAAATATTCCAAGGACTCTGCAATAACACTTGCAACTTGTCATACTAATGGACTATTACTTCCCTCTAGTGATAGCCTTAGTACACAATCCTGTTCAACCAAGAGTAGCTTCTGCCTCCAATTCCAATTAGAATTCTGTAATACAAAACTCTCTTTGCATTTAAAATCCCCTGAACTTTACTCCCTAGCAGAATACATTTTGGGTTGCTACTTGAATGCGTGTCCCGAATTGCAATTCTGTTATCCCAAGTAAATGTGTTGTGCTTGATTACTGCCTCTCAGGTTTACTGAGGTGGACAGCATCAACGATAGACTAATGTTATCTAACTTTATGTAGTTATTATTTTAGCCAATAATGAAGCACACCGAGATATTTTGTTGCATATAATTCCCTTTTTCATTCCAAAATCTTATTGAATTGATTTTTCTTACTTGAAAACTCTTCCAAGATTTTCATAAAGAAACAAAAACAACAAATAAGGACTGTGGCTTGTCTCAGTCTTTTCACAACTGGAATGCATTTTTTTCTAATCCTATATCAAGTTTTATGCTGAGAAATACGAGTTAAATCAGAATTTTATAAAGGCTATGGATACAGGCTTTGCTGGGTCTAATTTTATGTGTTTTTATTTAATTTTTTTTAAATTTGAAATATAGTTCATTTACAAGGTTCCCTTAGTTTCAGGTGATGTAAATACATTTTTTCCCTGGCCGCGCCATGCGCCTTGGGGGATTTTAGTTCCCCGACTAGGGATCGAACCCCCCCCCCCTGCAGTGGAAGCCCGGAGTCTTACCCACAGTACCGCCAGGGAAATCCCTTGACGCATTTTTAATTTGTCCTTCCCGCACCGACTTCGCCCATTAGTGCCCATACAGCTTCAGGGTGGGTCTCGTCCGCACCGCACTCGGTGGCGTGAGGGGAACTACATTACCTAGAAGACTGTGCGCGCACCGGCTTGTTCTCCGCACCAATGAAGGCCCCAATCAGAGGTTCTTCCAGGAATCTGAAATACGAGGGGGCGGAACTTCCGGTATCTTTCTGTTGGCGGCGGTTTGGAGACCTTTGCTGTGTCAGCAGGACCCAAAGCTCTAGATCACTGGGTGCAGTCCAGGTAACGGAAACTGGAAAAAGCTCGAGGGGACGCCGTCCACACTCCGCGGGAGTGAGTGGGATGCGGAACCTGCTTCCGGAATTTTCGGACCACGTTACCACCATTATCCCGCCGCGCTCAACGGGTCCTATGGGAACCAGAGCGCTACAGGACCCGCCCCAGGTGACTGTTGGGCCCCCCAGATCCTAACCCGAATCCTCAAGCCTCCAGTGAGGGTCTCCTGTTCAGGGCATTGCGGTTCAGGCCCCTGTCTCCAGAACTTTAGGTGTGCGTGTGTGGTGGCCCTATTTCTGACAGGCCGTGTGGAGAGTGTTAAAGGCTGGGGGCTTGGCACATGTAAATCCTTGGAGAGTCACAAGAGCCGGGAACATTCTGGAAACCTGTGGTTGGAGTCCCTTCTGCAGAGACGTGGCATTATGGAGGAGTCAACAGTCTGGGCCTTCTGGGCCAACAGTCGGCATTCTGGAAGTCATGGAGGGTTGTGAATAAATCAGGAAGACACTCTGAGTTAGAGTTTTAAAGTATTTCAAAGGCTGTTCAGGGGAGAACAGACTGGGAAGGGGGAGCTGAGTGTGGAGGCAGGGAGACCTGGGAGAGCCTAGCGCATTCCACTCCAGAGAGTAAGGTGGTTTCTGGACCAGAGTAGTGCCTATGGAAGTTGTTGACCTGAAACAAATAGCCTTCCGGCTATTTCTTCTGCAAAGATGAGTTATTTTAGGGATCATCAGGGAATTGCAATTGAGATGTGCAGCCATGATGAACTAACACTTTTATAGACATTAAAGAGGGAAGTTAGAAGGGCTATAGTCACCAGAGAGTCCATGGCTTTTCATTGCCTGAGTCCTTTCCAGGAGAGAAGAGAGTCGCCTTCTTCCTTTTGGATACTGTTATTGTCTCAGGTCAGTGAGGGCTCCCCTTCTGGTGTGCCAACTCTAACTGAGGTTTCTGTTTATTAATTTTTTTACAAAGGAATACAAATAATAAGTTTCATAATAAACCTGCAAGATAATTGGCAATGAATGTCGTTCTAAGCAAAAGGACAGGGTAAAGGACAATAAAGTTTTTCTTTTGGCTGAGCATCTGGAAGACATGTCAGGGAGAGATTAAAATTGGATTTTGGAGGGAGTTCCCTGGTGGTCCAGTGGTTAGCACTTGGCGCTTTCACTGCTGTGGCCCTGGGTTCAACCCCTGGTGGGGGAACTAAGTAAGATCCTGCAAGTCGTGTGGGGCAGCCAAAAAAAAAAAAAAAAAAAAGGACGGAGGAGTTAACAGTCAGGGCCAATTGGTGACATAGGGGCTGCTGGAGTCCCTAATCTGGAATTGGGGGAGGAGGTCGCTGGCTCAGCAATGTCCATGTGGTGACAGCCTAAGTCCTGGACTCTGGCCATGTCTGGACTCAAATTTAGGAGGGAAACTCTTGTCACTTTTCTGTGCAAGGGGACCTCAGATGAAAGTAGAGAGACCTGGGGCTGGAAGGCAGGGCAGAGTGGGTGGGACTTTCTGAGGCTGCCTGAAGATAGGAGAGTCCTGTGGTTCCAGGGCTTTCTGGGGAAGCAAGGGTATAAGGAGTAAGGAGCCTTGCCTGAGATGGAGATGGAGAAGGAGGTGTGAGGTTGTGTAGATTCACTGTTCTGAACACTCAGCCGACTGCCCACTCCTTGTGGAGTCAGAAAAAGGTCAGCCATGCTGGTGGAGCAGCCCAGGCCCAGTCAGGGGCACACGTGCCGCAGCTCTCCCAGGAAACTACAAGGTTAAAAATGTATAGGGCGGGCTTCCCTGGTGGCGCAGTGGTTGAGAGTCACGGGGTCGTGCTCCGGTCCGGGAAGATCCCACATGCCGCGGAGCGGCTGGGCCCGTGAGCCATGGCCGCTGAGCCTGCGCGTCTGGAGCCTGTGCTTCC
>RJWK010031849.1:0-23960 GCA_004363435.1 Platanista minor | reverse complement strand
AAAAATTAAAAAAAAATTTTTAATAATAAATAAAACGTGACACAAAAGATTACATATGTGCCTTGCATATTATTCTCTACTTATTATGAGACTGACATGAGGCCTACTGTGCTAATAAGGTACTAATTTTGTATTTTTAATATTGGACAGTGCTGCTCTAAAGTGTTCTCCAGTCCTAAGAGTCTCCTATCAGTTGTCTCCCTCTAGGGACTTCATTTCTGCTTTATCTCTGCTCTATACAAAGACTGTACACACAGGAGACCTTGAGTAATTTGGTCAATTAACACAGAGAGGGGCACACAGGAGGGGCCAGGCTGTCTGGCTCCATCCTTCACTAGAGTGGGAGCAACTAGGGAAAAGCTGTTGGATGGGGCTCTGTTAGGAAGTTTTGGGATAACTAATGAAAATGTTTACATAACCTGAAAAAAATTACAGTATTTCAAATAGAGAGAAATATCAACTTACATGAGCCATGATTTCAGATTTGCAAGAAACTGGCTAGTTTTTCTCAAGGGTCATTTGCTGGAGAAGCAGAGTCCACAGAAGCTAAGAGCTGGGGAAGAATATGAAGCCATAAGAACAAAATTGCCTCGTAGCTCCCAAATTTTAAAAACTCATACCACTTTTCCATTCCTACATGCAACACCCCTCTACCCGCCTCTCCCAACACACAAACAAGTGATGAAAGGTAAGAGGTAATTTATTTAGACAAATACATGCCCTCCCCAAAATGACAGGAAAATCGTTGCACAAGGATAGACATAGAGCAGACTCCCCTGCATGGAAGGACATATCCAGCCATTTTAGCAGGAGAGATTCCAGTTACTTCCCCACCCCAGCGAGGCTCATCTGGACCTGAGCGTAGGCTGTCCAGACCTGTCCTGAGCAGAGCCATCTCCCCTCGTTCCCACTTTCCTGAGCTGAGAAGTGGCTGCTACATCATCTAAACCACAACTTCCTTCTGTGAGTCAGGAATCTAACTTGCCTCCCTAACCGTGAAGGCAGAAAATAGTGCAGCCAAGAATTTCCCAAACTTTGCCACACTGGAATCACCAGCAGATCTTTAAAGTACACTGATGCCTAACTCCCATCCCCCAAACATTCTGATTTAATTAGCAGGGAGTGTGACCCGGGAATCAGAATTTTTAAACCTTCCCCAAGTGATCATAATGGGCAGGTTTGGTAATCAAACTTTGTATGCATCAGATCACCTGAAAGGCTTATTAAAATACAGTTTGCAGGCCCCCACTCCTCAAGGTTGGCATTTACTAGGTCTGGGGTTGGGCTTGAGAATTTGCCTTTCGAAAAAGTTCCTAAGTTGATAGCGATGCTGCTTGTCCAAATGCCACAATATGAGAATCACTTGCACAGATCATGCCTAACAGTTTTTATAATGGCAAGACTGTACTTGCACACTGGGATCTCTTCCTCAAGGCTGAACTATCTTTCCCAGAATCCTCAAAGCTCACTCACTGTTCACCATTTTCCTATTAAGTATCAACAATACTGCCTACATGATCTCATTTACCAACCCAATTCTCTTGGTATCCAGGCTGGGGAAAAGTGAATTTGTAAAAGTGAGTACAGATAATTCTCTAGAAAGTAGAAATAACCCACTAGTTAAAACTGACTAGTAACTAAGGAGTTGCATTTAAAGGAATTTGATTAGCAGATTTTAAAAATTGATAATACTTCAGAGTAAGGCTGTGGAGAAATGGACACTTGTGGTATGAAGTAGAAAGAATGAAATGATATGTGGAAAATGGGACCAAAAATGCCAGAAAGAACCTAAATATCCTTTAACAAGGTTAAATAAATTATCATACATTCACACAACAGAAAACTAAACACCCACTAAAAATACAAAGGTAAAATTCTTATTTGATGTCATGGAAAGATGGTCACTACATATCGTTGGGAGAAGAACATAGGTTAGAAAATAGTATTGTGTGTGATTCTATTTTTGGCAAGAAAACTACATACATGTGCATACATGTATTATGCGTGTGCATGAAAGTCTGTGGATGGACTTGGAATAAAATTTTATCATGTTATCTCTACCGGATGGTATCCCAGGTGATCTTTATTTTGTTCTCCTCTGGAGTCTCTTAATTTTTTAATAAAAAAATTTTAAATTTGTATCACTTGTACCTGGCCATAAATTTAAAACAGCCCTACAAGGAATATCACAAAAAGCCCCAACAATTCCATCCCTGCTACTCTTTCTCCCATCTTCCAAATCTAGAGGCAACAATTTTCACCTCTTTTAGCTTTTTCTTTTGTTACTTAAACACCATATATTCAAATAACATGCTAATATTGCTACTTCTGAATTTTCAGTTTTAACCATTATCTACTGACTTCCTACTATGGAAAGCATAGTTCTGGCTGTCTTTTATCCACCCATCCCCCACTGCACGTATGCGTAGCTCCATCTCCCTATCCTTCCAATATGGTTTTGTTCTATAACAGGGTAAATGGATATTCAGTTTCCATTATTATGATTATGCAAATACCATTTCCAACTGAGCTATACAGTAAAATTAGATTATTTCGCCTTCCTTTCCCAAGTCTTCTCTGAGGTTAAAATAATTTTGTTTTTTGTATTATCATTAATTCATTTCTCAAACTCTCACTCAAATGAAGGATCAGGAGGATGAAGCTTCTGGCATAAAATAGCAGAACTGTCCATTTCATATTCTAAGACTCTTTCAGAAATTCAGTCAAATACTTCAGAGTTATTACCTGTACCCCAACTTGGCAAAAGTCAATGCCATATTCCTAAATGTTCCTACTTCTGAAATCCCATGTGACCTTGAAGTGAAAAGCTAATTAAGTAATAGGACCTAAGAAAGGCTGTTTAAGGAATTGCTTAGGCAGTTTTGAACATCACTTCCCAACAACTGATTTCTTAAATAATTAATAAAACATCCACAAAATAGAATAAAGTAATCATTAAATGCTAAGTTTTAGAAAACTGTTAAGGAATGGGAAATATCCAAGAAACACATAAAAAAAAATCAGTTTAAAAAATATATAAAATATGATTAGATTTTTTAACTTATTAATGTGAAACAGATATCAACAGACAGAGAAAATCTCATTATTTCAATTCTGAGATTTAAAAATTAATTTTAAATTTTAATTAAGTCTCTCAATTTAATTGTCATCTCCATCTTAAGAGTTATAAATACTTATAAGATTTCTCAAGTCAAAAGGGGATCACTGGGATTTCACCTTTCTCCATAGATCCATGAAGGTATTACAAAATCAATGAGAGTACTGAAGTCCTCTCTTAAATGAAGAACTAGAGGTCTTGGTTTCTTTCAAATTTTCATTAATGTTATGCTATTCAGAAATAAAACCATATACAAAACCACAATGCTTATAAAAATATTTTTGGGAAAATATGCTCTAAATATTAATAGTGATTATTTCTGGATGTTGGGACTATAGATAATTTTAATTTTCTTCTCTTTTAGGTTTCTTAGTTACTAAATATTTCACAAGCCTGCATTAAGTACATTATCAGAAACTTTAAAAAAAAAAAAACTATTCCCATTAAAAATAATTTTTTAATGATTTGGGAAGGTGGGTACCTTATAGTCATTAAAAAAAACTGATTAAATAGGCCTGCATAAGTGGTAACAACAGGGAAATCAATGTCACTGAAAAAATAATTCTTACCAGTTCTTCAGTGTTGTAGTTCATTAACACCCAGAGATCCTTCTGTGAAGGATCACAAAGCTGGTTTGTGACATTTCCAAAGACTAAGAGACAGTATGCACAGCAGACAGAAAAAAACGCTTATTTCACAGCAGCTGCTCAATCATTTGAGTTAACTCCTCCTGCGTGCCAACGAATAACCAATTATTAAATTCTTGCAAACGATCTTGTTAATCCTTACCTTAGCGTTCAGGACACATATGTAACTTAACAATTTCTTAAAATTTTTTTATTCAGAACAATAAGTACTTCCCAATATTACATTATATGTTTTTTCTTATGACTTTATAAACATAATCTTTATTATTGCATAACATTCCATCACATGTATGGACTGTGAGTTACTTAACCAAATTGCTAGAAACTAATTTTTTAAGATTATCCCAAAAGTCATTCCCAGTTATCCCAGACTTTGATTCTAGACCAGTGAGAATCAATCTTGTTGGGTCTTATACTACTCTGATAATATGAAATGATAGACGAAGATTCCCCCAAATTACCCATTGACAAATATATACAATATTTCTGTATATATCTTAGATTTTTCTTGTCCTGAAAACTCATAAACAGAGTCCAAAGACTTCATATTAAGAATTCCTGTTCTGGTCCACTTGAGCGGGATTCATTTTCCTGCTTGCAAGTATTCATCCTAATTAACTTCACGTTTCCATTATTCTTGGGAATACAGAAAGTTAATAGGGAAAGACTAAGAATCATCACTAACAGCAACAGTTAATATTAATTAAGCACTCTTCTAATGTGCCAGGTAATCTTCTAAGAGCTTTAACGGATATTAATTCAGGTAATCTTCAAAACAACCCTGTGAGGTATATAATAATTCCGATTTTACACATTAAGAAACTGCAACACAGAAAGACTGCCCAAACTTACTCAGATTTAAATGGTTGTCAGGATTAAAACCCTCTAGGTTCAAAATTTTCAGCCACTGCACACCTCTCTTCCTCTACCCAAAGACATACCCAAAACAAACTACAAACTTTCAGTTATAAGATAAATAAGTTCTGAAGACCTAATGCACAGCATGGTTACTATAGATAATAATAATAATGTATTATATACTAGACATTTGTCAAGAGAGTATATCTTAAGTATTCTTGTCACACACACAAAAAAAGGTAACTAAGAGAGGTAATGGATATGTTAATTAGTCGGTGTGGTTAGCATTCCATTCCACAATGTGTACATATATCAAATCATGTTGTACACCTTAAATATATACAATTTTTCATTTGTCAAAAATAAATAAAACTCATGCTACCAAACCCTTAACTACATCAGGCTAGTACCAAAAATTTCCACCCATGGATTACCCTGGGGAAAAAAAAAAATCCCTACTCCTACTCCGTAATAATTACAGATGTCTAAAGCCCTAAACTACTACTCAACAAATCACAGTCAAAAAGAAAACATACACGTTAACTTCCAATAGGGCTATTTCCATCATTCGAATCCTTGGAAAAGCTGTACTCACAGAGCAACTTAATTTATAGCACATGGTTAACTAACTGCAGAACTGAATTAAGTGGGCACTAGAATGGGGAATCTATAAATTAGGTCCCTGCCCTTAATGAGGTAGGGAAATCCTCAGGCTCACATCAATAAGTAGATCATTCTTAAGCAGGATATTCCAAGGGAAGGAAATTAAAAAAACCCGTGTCCTGAAAACCAAATGCATTTCACGGAAACAAAGAAGCAGCACAAACTCACAAAGAACCTGGCTTTTAGAGCTGCAGCAGCGATTCGGTTCACTTCACAGGCCTCCCCTGGAGACTGACGGGCTGAGGAAGCAAACAGGGTTCATTACACCGCAGGCGTTTCTTGTTTCGGTCAACAAACGTCCACGCCCCCTTGACCCTCTCTACCCACCACCTGCATACACAATGGAAACAGGGAGACAGAAGAAGATCCTTGGTCACCCGTACCCGGGTTCGCGGCTCTGGGTCCGCTGTAGTTCCGACACCACAACCGCCCACCCCCGGGGCGGCCCACCGCGTCTTTGCAGGGCACTTTCACCCAGAGGCTCCACCTCCCACTTCCCTCCCAAACCTTTCCTCTACGCCCGGGCCTGGGTACGTGACCCAGGACTTACAGAACAGGCCGGGTAGGCGACCGATTACCGCCGCCAGAGCTTAACCCCGCGGCGCCCGGTCTCAGAACTACAGTAAGCCCTCACTCCGGAGGAAACGCACAGGGGCCTGAGGCCCTCGATCTGGTCCGCAGAACCTGGCCTGTCCCGCGCTCGTTTCCTTCAGAAGAGAAGCAGCCGCTTCCGAGCCTGCCTCACCGCCCTCAGGCCTCGCCTGCCTCGGAGGACAGCCCAGCGCTCAAGTCCGCTACGCCGGAACTCCGGGAAGGTCCTTCTCAGTCCCGGGTGCGCAGGCGCGCAGGGGGCGGGGGCAAGTCCCCAGGCTCCTCATTTAGCGCTTGGAGAGACGGATGGGGCCAGATCCCCGTGGGGCGGGGCGGGCAGACAAGCAAGGTTTCCTAATAGGCCGGCTCCCCGCCTGTAAAGGTGACCTTGTGAGTGACCCATGCTATCGAGCTGACCTGCTCCCCTATTGGAACAGTAGTCCAAAATCAGAGCAACTGTATATTCCGCCTTTTCTCACTTGGTTCTTGGCTCTGCAACGGGCGCAGGCCCGGAGCTCCGCCCCCACCCACGAGAGTCCTGCGCTCAGGCTCCTGGGAGGTGCTGTTTCTGTCCCGCGTGCGCAAGCGCGCGGATGGATCCGTTTGAAGCTGGGGTTTTCCGTGGGGCTGAGGATGCCCTTGCGGCGTCACACGTTGAGGGCTGGAGAGTGGGATGAGTAAGGTGGGGCCGGTATGAAGAGATTGGGGCCAGGATTCCAAGTTGGTCTAGAGTGTCCAGATATTTAGGCTTTTTTTTTTTTTTTTTTTGCGGTACGCGGGCCTGTCACTGTTGTGGCCTCTCCCGTTGCGGAGCACAGGCTCCGGACACGCAGGCTTAGCGGCCATGGCTCACGGGCCCAGCCGCTCCGCAGCATGTGGGATCTTCCCGGACCGGGGCACGAACCCGTGTTCCCTGCATCGGCAGGCGGACTCTCAACCACTGCGCCACCAGGGAAGCCCCAGATCTTTAGGCTTTTAAGAGTGATTGTGATATCCCAGTGCCCCAAGCATGGTCCCTGCGATATTTGCCAAGGGACTGGCGTTGGCGTGGTGCCCCGTGCGCCTGAGTGTGTGATCATGGATGGGTTTGTGTTTTCATACATGGAGTTGTTTACTGAGTGTGTGCCACTCATTGGATGCTGGACTGAAATGGTGCCACAGAGAAATGAAACTAAGCAGGACCCTGTGGGGCCCTCCTGGCTGCAAAACCCTTTCAGTTTCAGCCTCCTACAACTTTCCAGAGTACCAAAGGGCTAATCAGAAAAGTGAGGCAATGCAGAAACAAAGGAGAAGCAAATCAAGAAGTGACAGTGCAGGGACTTCCCTGGTGGCGCAGTGGTTAAGAATCCGCCTGCCAATGCAGGGCACACGGGTTTGAGCCCTGCTCCGGGAAGATTCCCACATGCCACGGAGCAGCTAAGCCCGTGTGCCACAACTACTGAAGCCAGTGCGCCTAGAGCCCGTGCCCCACAATAGAAGAAGCCACCGCAATGAGAAACCTGCACGCTACAACAAAGAGTAGCCCCCGCTTGCCACAACTAGAGAAAGCCGCACGTAGCAACGAAGACCCAATGTAATAAAAAATAAATAAAATTTAAAAATTTAAAAAAAACAGTGCAGCAGTAAAACAGAGTGCTAGTCCTTCCTCAAGGAATATGCATAATAATATATGTTTGAGTTCGAGTTCTTCTGCAGGAACTAAGACCACGCCCTCCCCCCCCCCCACCCAGTTGGAGGATGGCAACTTCAGGCTGAGCACAAACGTCCTGGAACACTGTCCTGTTCTCTCACCCCCAACCGATCAGAAGAAAGTCACACACCATGCAGCCCTCACCCCAAATTTTGCCTATAAAAACTTCTCCCAGAAAACCATTAGGGAGTTTGGGGTTTCTGAGCACGAGCCACCTGTTCTACTTGCTTGTCCCTGCAATAAACCTTTCTCTGTTCCGACGTTTCGGTTTGGCCTCACTGTGCTTTGGGTGCACAAATCTGTGTTGGACGACAGAAGGTTGCATGCTATTACGCTGGACTGTGACGCCAGGTTTAGGGGTGTCTGGTGGTGTCGAGGAGGAGGAAATTTTCCTCCATGCTTCCAAGTTCTGTCTGGTCTTGTTACCTGAAAACTGGGTTCGCCTCTTGGTGGGTGTCAAGCCAAAAGACACAACCAAGCCAAAGATCGGGAGAAGGAAGGAATTATTACTTGCAGCATGTAAGGAGAACACTGGGATCTTTCCCAAAGTAGTGTCTCCCTAAACAGCAAAATTGGGGAAGTTTTAAGTTAAGGGTACATGCATATTCATGAAGGGGCTTGAGCAGAGGAGAATTCAACACAGAATTGGAGCAAAGGTCAACAGTCCAAGCTTTAGCTGACTGGTCAACATCATCATTCTGTCCTCTACCTCAGGTTGTGAGGCCTTAATTCCTGCAGAACTCAAAGATATGTTATTATGTATATCTGAGGCAGGAGATAGATGGGCTTCAGGCTAGGCATTTACAACTGACCTTCTGTTTACATTTCTTGGGGCAGAAAAAGATGCCTTCAGGCTGGACACTTACAACTAGCCTCCTGTTTGCATTTCCTGAGACAGGAGATAGGTGGGCTCCAGGTTAGATATTTACACCCAGTCTCCTGTTTGTACTTCAAATAGAAACAACAACAGAAACAGGGTAAATAGCCAGGCTTTGTCTCCTGAGGACACTTGAAGATAACTCATGGCAGAAACAGAGAGAGGCTAAACCCTGTTTGAGTAAAGGATCAAGAGGTCATAGATTTCCCATCCTTGGGGCAACAGAGACATTGCACATGCACAGAAAGGCTCCTCAGGCTCAAAAAGGAGCGGTCAGAAGAGGTGAGGCCAAAGCCTCCCACAGGCCTCTGGGCTGGAATCCATCTTGGAAATAAGTTGCACACATATGTTGGGGAGAGTCCTAGGGCAGGGCAGGTGTGGAAAAAGAAACCAGATAATTGGCCAACGGTAAACAAGGACCCAGAAGAAGTGCCATATATAAATGATTTAACCGCCTCTTTACTGCACTCCTCATTAGAGAGGATGACCACATCCTTTCTCTCTGGGTGTGTATCTCTGCCCTGCTTCTGTCTTAACTAAACAAACTGTTTCTCTGTGTGCTCTCCCACTTGTGCTGTGTCTCTAATAATAAACTTTGTACCTGTTTTTACAGTTTTTGCCTCCTTGAGAAATGCATTTTTCAAAGGAGGTAAGAGCCAGGGAAAATTTGCTTCTACCCTCTAGCCCTTGCTGGTCTAGTGGCTAGGATTCCTGGTTTTCATCCAGGCTACCCAGGTTCAATTCCTGGGCAGGGAACTAAGATCTCAGTTCACGCCACCGCTCACTGCTGCTGCCTCTCCAATATCATATCCCTTGAGGAGGAACTAGGACTCTGTTTTGACACTATTGTTTGACTGCCTTTTCTCTGTTCCTACATTACTTTTTCCCTTAAGACCATTTATTACTTAGCCTGTTCAAGAGCAAGTACTGTGGCCAGGCTCAGATCACAAAATGGCTTAGGCCAAAATTGCATCTCGTATGTCAAGAAAGCCATTCCTGGTTCTCTTTCTCCAGGGACTCCCTACCCTATCTGCTTATAGTCTAAGAGTTAAGTTGACATGAGACAGGTTAACAGAATAAAATCAAACAAAATTTTAATAACATGTATACTTGGGAGAGATCCAGGAAAACTAAGTAACTTGCCAAAATAGTTGAAGCCCTTCAGCTAAAGACAAAAGAGAATGTTGGCGGTAGTCGTTTGGGACTTCAAAGGGAAAGAAGGCAATTCACAGGGAGATGGAAAAGCAAACGTTTGGTAAGCAAATGTTTGCTGAGCTACTCAGAAACAATGGGACTTGTAGTGGACTCATCTCCAGCCCCTGCCAAGAGTTTCCTCACCACACTTTGCCCCTGTTCTTTGCAGATATCTCTGGTGAGATATCTGCTCTATTCTGGGAACAGCCCTTTATCTAAACTCTTTAGGCAGCTCAGGAGGAGGTAAAAAGAAAAACTTCCCAAGTCTTCTGTTTCTTAAAAATAACCTGCCTAAATTAATCCTCATGCCAAAGAGACACATTCTGGGGTGGCAAAATTTGCTGCCCTACAGTTGCTTCCTTGTGAAGTGCCTGAGATTATGTGTATCTGTGAAGACTGTGCCCTGAAGGAAACCACAGTATGTCACCCCAACATATGCCTCTTTGACATAAAAAGTTTTGAGGGCTTCCCTGGTGGCACAGTGGTTAAGGATCTGCCTGCCAATGCAGGAGACAAGGGTTCGAGCCCTGGTCCAGGAAGCTCCCACATGCTGCAGAGCGACTAAGCCCATGCGCCACAACTACTGAAGCCCGTGTGCCTAGAGCCCGTGCTCCGCAACAAGAGAAGCCACCACAATGAGAAGCCCACGCACCACAACGAAGAGTAGCCCCCGCTCACCTCAACTAGAGAAAGCCCACACGCAGCAATGAAGACCAAATGCAGCCAAAATTAAAATTAATAAATAAATAAAAATTAAAAAAATAAAACCAGTTTTGAGCCAAGGGTAATTTAGGAGCATCAAATGCAGGAAAAGCCCTCTCTACCCCCCCCCATTTCTGCCTAAAGGCAGGATATAAATTCTCCTTTACTGGAGACAACTCTAGATTCTTAGCCCATAGATGGCACCAAAGGAATCTGCAAATAAACTTTACTCCATTAGTTTCCTCTCACAGTTTGCCACCCTTGGAAGCCAAAAACTGCTTTTCTTTATCCTGTCATTTCTCTATAAATTTATGTTCTTTGTTGAAGATGCTATAAAAGATGGGGTTCTAAGCCATACTTTGAATTGCTCTTGTTAAGGTTTTCCCATATGACATGTGCACACAAATTAATAAATTGTTTTTCTCCTGTTAATCTTTTTTAAAGGGCCCCCACTGAGAACCTAAGATGGCTAGAGGTAAGATTTTTCTTCTCTTATAGCCCTATTGTGTGTTATTTATGGGATGGTTTTTTTTTTTTTTTTTGCGGTACGCGAGCCTCTCACTGTTGTGGCCTCTCCCGTTGCGGAGCACAGGCTCCAGATGCGCAGGCTCAGAGGCCATGGCTCACGGGCCCAGCCGCTCTGCGGCATGTGGGATCTTCCCGGACCAGGGCACGAACCCGCATCCCCTGCATCGGCAGGCGGACTCTCAACCACTGCGCCACCAGGAAAGCCCTCTGGGATTATAATGGAATGTGATGGAAAAAGAAATTGAGTCAGGGGGAACGGAAAACATGAGTCAGGAAGAATGGAAAACAGCTCAAGGCTAATGGCACAATCTCGCCTCTGTGCAATGCTTGCTTGCTTGCTCAAACATGAAGAGCTTAACAGGATATACCTTTGTACATTGCAGTAATGGAAAGTACCTATGGAAAATACCTTGCAGTCCGCTTAGGTGACGTGTATTGATCAGTCCACTCTTAAGGACAAATGGCATAATCTGATTGGCTGTTGTATGAATAAAAACGCGATGCAATTGCTGTTCGGGGTCTCACTCCGAATCTCGCTCGAGTGGGACCCTGATCGATCAGTGTGTGTTTCATTAAACTTTCCTATATTCTTCTAACATCTTTGGGTGTCTGGTGTTATTCTGCGAATTGGGAGGTGCCGCCCGCTGGAGCACCTCGGACTGGAGGTGACCGGACCGTCACAGGATGGTTTTGACAGGCCAGCACTTCTGGTTCTTGCTTTCCATGGGCACTGTGTTTGAGGGTCACTGTGTTACTGGGTGTTAGGTTTTTGATGATCAGTGTCTTAAGTGTACCCTCAGGAATGTGGTGCTATGGCAGTTGGATGAGTAATTACAAGCACAGGCAACACTGGAAAAGAAGAGGCAAGGTTATGATTATTGCTGAGACCTAGAATTCTAGAAGTAGACTGATGAAAGAGATTTTCACATATTAAGGTATGGGAAATCACTCTGGCTTATATATGATTTAACTCAAATTTTATGCTAACTAAAACAGGCTGTTTGTGGCCTATCAAACATACATTGTACATCTGCTTCAGTCATTAAAGAAAAAGGTGCAATGATCAGAAGAATGTCTGTTTTAAAGATAAAGATTAAATGCCTCCCTTCCTGAGACGCCAATGTTGGTACTCCTTCGACGATAAGACTCCCTTCCTTGGTGCCAAGGCCATACTGACTTACTGTGTACATGCTGATCTGTTTTTGTTTTGTTTTTTTGAAACCTTGAAGGAATGTATCCCTGACTTGTTTGGTGTTCTTTGTTCTGACAAGATATAAAACTGTGCTGAAAACCATGCTTCTCCAGAGCAGTTCCTAGAAGTTATTTGAGAGGCTGTCTTCAAGAATATAGTCCTCAGTTTGGTGCAAATAAAATTCTTTCCTGTTCCTATTATAGTTTATTCATCATTTTTGTGGACAATTAATCAGAAAGTAAAGTTGAAATTAATAGGACTTCATAAAACAAAAGAGAGGGGGACTTTATTTTCTCTCATAACTGCACTTGGCAATATTCCTCTGTGGTTGAGGGGTATCTTTCCCCCTGCTCCTAGATGAAATCTTGGATGAATTCAGTGTCTTCATTGGACAATAAAAGTTTCTTTGAACACTTTTAAGTTAAAAGATCAGTCTCATTTTAGTAGTTAAAAATATCCTTAGTGTCAACTGAAAAAAATATGTACAACCTAAATGTTGAGAATTTTATTCAGGACATTACTGAGGAAGATAGCATACAGCCTCTCAGGTAGCTCTGAGGAATTTTCCCAAAGAGGTAAGGGAGGAGCCAGAAGGTATAAGAGTTTTTGCTGAAAAAACAAAAAACAACAACAATAAAAGGAGTCAAACTTCAAAAAATATTACTGCTAATCACAAAAACCAGATATCTCAAGTTAATGATTTTAGTGCTTTTCTGTGTATGGGAAGATGCAAGAGTCTGGGTGCATTGAGATTATTTCTTTTATATGCATCTTAACTATCTAGGGCGAATATCCTGTTGTTCTCCATCCTGAATTCTCCACAGTTCTCACCTTCGGGTGTGGCTGCAGTGGCAGATAGCTTGATGGTGGGCAATATTTTCTGTTTACTGAAATGGCAGGCAACATTTTTTTGTCCACCTTAGCAATAAAAATGTACAGTGTAACAATCAGTACTTCATTTAAAGCAAAACAACTTCTACCTTCTTGTTTCTCCTTGACCACCTTCAAATATGGTTATATCTCAATTATTGGTTATGTCAATATACTAATTATGTAAATTATTTTTAATTCAAAACCAAGTATATTTTTTCATAGATACATTTTTGTTTATTAAGGATTTAGTTAGCTTCCTTTGTACCTGTTGCTAGTTTTTGTTTGTTTGTTTGTTTGTTTTGCGGTACGCGGGCCTCTCACTGTTGTGGCCTCTTCCGTCGCGGAGCACAGGCTCCGGACGCGCAGGCTCAGCGGCCATGGCTCACGGGCCCAGCCGCTCCGCGGCATGTGGGATCTTCCCGGACCGGGGCACGAACCCGTGTCCCCTACATTGGCAGGCGGACTCTCAGCCACTGCGCCACCAGGAAAGCCCCCTGTTGCTAGTTTTTAGAGATGTTTCAGTGGATGTGTTAAGTGTCCACTTATTTTTTTTTCAGTTGTTCAAATATCCAATTAGAATCTCTCAGGCTTCCATTCTGTGGCTCTCATTTCAAAACTGTACACTTATCATGAAACTTAATTCCATTGTCTTCCTGAATTGGATTCCTGTTTCTTGGAATTAAGTTAATTTTTGCTAATTTTTCATTTCTGCTCAAGTTCTTTTTCCAACAGCTTCCTTAAGATGCATGTGTTAGAGGGAATTCTCTGGCGGTCCAGTGGTTAATACTCTGCACTTCCGAGGGCCCGAGTTTCAATCCCTGGTCGGGACACTAAGATCCCACAAGCTGCACTGCCAAAAAAAAAAAGAAAAAAAGATGCATGTGTTACAGATAAATTTTTGAGTCTTTTGTGTTTGAAAATGTCTTTATTCTACCTCACACTTTGCCAGTATTCAGAATTTGGAAACATTACTTCAAAGTTTTCTGGTAGTTCATGTTGTCAACTCTAATGCCAATTGTTTTCTCTTCCTTTGTATGTAATCTTATGACTCCTCATTCACCTCCCAATACTTACTGCTATTTATATCCCCAATGTACTGAAATTTCATGATTTATGTTGTGGATTTTTAAACATTTTTTATGCTAGGTATAAGTGCTCACTTTTAGTCTATAGGATCTAGTTCTGCGGATGTTTCTTGTATTTTTGCTTTTTGACAGTCTTCTCTATTTCAGTTTTTTTGTTCTCTTCCTGGAATTAGTATTTGATAGAAGAATTTTTCATGAGTTGTGTCTAATTTTTCCTTCTTCATAGCTTTCTATTCTTATTTACAGAAGCAACGTAATCTCTGATCTCTCAGAGAGTAATTATACTTGTTTAGTTTCCTTGTCCATTTTTGCCTTGTATGTCCAAATCAAAAAAAATTAATTTTTTGAATTCTTCTCTCTCTTTTACATTGAATACTTTCCTGAAATGTGTAGCAATTCTTGCCTCCAGTCAGGAGGTAAAACTTCTCAACTGGTAGACTTCAGAGCCAGCCTTTTCACTGGGATACTGCCACAGCTCTGTTCTCTGTTTTTTAGTTTAGAGCAGAGAACAACAGTTCCAGTCTCCTAAGTTACTGGTGTTTGGGGCCCGGATGGGGAAGGTCCTGAGAGGCCCAAAGTCCGGGGTATGGTTTTTCACTCTGTCTGTCTATCCCTCAGTACTATCTTTCTTTGTGCAGGTATACGTCCTCTACAGGTCAGTACATCCAGAGATCAAACCTCCCGTTTAGTGTATTTGATTACATAAGACAAGAAAGTAAAGCAGGAGAGCAACCAGTTGTGTACAGATCTTCAACCACTCTCCTGTTTTCAGACCCAGTATCTCTACAGGGTCATCAACTTTCGTACCTGAGCCTTCAGAGGTTTTATACAGTTAATTGCCTCACAAATAGATGTCTAACTGTGTAGGGCCTTTGACACCAGAGATCTTGAACAGTCCCATTTGCTGTCATCCTCGCTTTCTTTGGTTCTCACACGTTAATACATTTTGTATTTCTCAACTAAATGAACTCACTTTAATCTTCTATTTTGTTTTTTGGTAAAGGAAAAATGGGAAATAAATGCATCCACTTGTTCTGTTTATGGGGAAGCCTCTCTTACTCTTCTTAAATAATAAGATTTTGCTTTTTTACTAGAAATTTTTTCTCTTATACCACAGTTATTCTTTTAGCTACTGCTTTTCTTATCTATTTCATTAATTTCCACTTACATCTCTATTAATTTCATCTCACCACTCTCTCAGAGTATATTTTGTCAATGAAAAATAAATTAATACTCAATCTAAGAAAGAAATAGAGGGACTTCCCTGGTGGCGCAATGGTGAAGAATCTGCCTGCCAATGCAGGGGAAACAGGTACGAACCCTACTCTGGGAAGATCTCACATGCAGGGGAACAACAAAACCCATATGACACAACTACTGAGACTGCACTCTAGAGCCCTGGAAGCCACAAAAACTGAACACGCGAACTTAGAGCCCATGCTCTGCAACAAGAGAAGCCACTGCAATGAGAAACCCCTGCACCACAAGCAAGAGTACCCCAGCGTGATGCAACTAGAGAGACACCCTCGCAGTAAGAAGACGAAACGGAGCCATAAATAAATAAATGAATGAATGAATAAAAAAATGAAGCATTGATTATAACCCCTGTTGACAGAGGAAGGTGCCAGGAAAATTGTGTGTTCCACTTTGGCTCCAAGCAAATGAGTTTGGCTCCAATAACTCTGTTCTTTCCCTATAATGGAATGTTTCTTGATGATAATCATCATCAGATGGATGTATGGTTCAAAAAGGAAGAAGGACTAATGGATGAGTAGATAGACAGACTATTACGGCTCCCAAGAGTGGAGGAAAGGCCGATCAGGAACAGGCTAGGCTTACCAAGCAGGATGGAGTGGTAGGCGGGCGGTGGGGAGGGGAGAAGTTGGGAGCTAGTTGGGAAGAACTGCGGGGAATAGGGACTTGCAACACAAGGGCTGGAGGGCGCAGAACCAGAAAGCCTTTGAAAAAACTGAGAATGGAAATCACTGGGGCCTGGAAAAAAATGGCTGTTGTTCCATTGTGGTTGTTTTGAGAAGAGCTAGCGCCCTGTCGTGATGATCACTATGATGGGGGTGGCAATGGACTGACATGGAGATTTGCAGTGAGTGCCTGCCTCCCTCCCTCTCTCCCCCTACCCGTGCCCACTGGGGTATGTGACTGGGTTGGGACTCAAACACAGCTGCCATCAATGTCCAGACCCCAGGTACCCCACCCCACCACGTTCTCCTGACCCTTTGCCCTAAGACACACCAGCACAGACATTCAGACACAGAGACACACAGACAGACACACAGACAGACAGACAGACAGACAGACAGACACACACACACACACACACACACACACACATGGCGCCTTGCCCGGAATCATACTCGGACAGGCATACCTGCCAACACACCTGGCTCTTACTACACTGTTGTAAGCCTGTCTTTTCTAGCTTCTCTAACATCTGATAGCTGCCACAAAGTGTAGTCTCTAAAGTTCCCCTCTTGCACCTCTGTAGTCATTTTGGACCCCAACGAAGCCTTGCTTTACAAGCACCCTTACTTTGGAGCAGTTCCAGTCTGAATTCTTGACACACAACTCATGGAACTAACTATGGCCTGGGAGGTTTTGCCTTCAGAACCTTCCCCCGTTTTGTAGTGCAGCAGAACATCATTCAAGTGCCTCTTGAATCTGAGTCTCCCAGGCCAAGCTGCAGTCCTACGAAGCTCCAGTGGAATGCCTCTGCCTCAACCGTGTCTTCTTCTCTGTACATCAGTTTCACCATAGGCTTTGCCTGCTTTCTCTAAGAGGGGAACACAGGGGATCTCACGGCTAGTTTGAACAAGGGTGTAGTTTTGGGGAAGAAAGGAACTGTGACAGAGGAAGCCTGTGTGAAAAAACAAACCTTGCCAATTGCCCTTCCGTGTCTCCACACCTCAATCTCACTCTGGACTTCGTACAAGCAGGAAACCCCAAGGTGCACAGGGGCCGGTATCATTCTGAGGAATGCAGGGCTTTACAGAGGGTCGCCATCCTCATTCCTCACCGGCACAGAGAGAAGCACCTGCTGTACCTGCTAGAACACCTTCACCCCTTCTTGCAGAGGCAGCAGCTGGAGTATGGCATCTACATCATCCACCAGGCCGGAAGTAAAAAGTTTTATCACGCCAAACTCCTGAATGTAGGCTATCTAGAAGCTCTTAAGGATGAAATTTGGGACTGCTTCATATTCCATGATGTGCACCTGGTGCCTGAGAACGATTTGAACCTTTACAAGTGTGAGGGTCATCCCAGGCATCTGGTGGTTGGCAGGAACAGCACTGGGTGCAGGTTACGTTACAATGGATATTTTGAGGGTGTTACTGCCTTAAGCCGAGAGCAATTTTTCAAGGGTTGAGTTTCTTAGAATGAAAATAACCCGGCCACTGCCTGAAGTGGGTAAATATACTATGATCTTCCACAAGAGAGACCAAGGCAATGAGGTGAATATATAACAGATGAAACTCTTACAGCAGGTGTCATGTGTCTGGAGAACAGATGGGTTGAGCAGTTGTGATTATAAATTACTCTCTGTGGATTACAATCCTTTATATGCCAACATCACAGTGGATTTCTGGTCTGCCCCATGACCCTGGCTCTTCTGGTGACATTTGGAGGGACTGAATATTTGATTGCAATAATTTTGGCCTAGAGACTTCACCTAGCAGCACACATTAAGAACTTGTTGCAGGCAATTACTGAGCTGATTCTCCTTCTTCCGTATTTTCTTAGCAGAACTCCTGGTGATATGGAATGTAAAACAGTTGTAACAAGACTGCTTTCTTAGTTGTTTTGATCATGAGGGTTAAGTATTGTAATGTAGATACTTGAAGGACTAAGTAAAAGGATCACTCAAGAGATACCATGAAGGCTATGTGGGAACTCTGATTGAAGGAGATTTATTTAAGTTTGAAGTAGATTTATTTAAGTTTGAAGTGACACATTTTCTGGGATAAAAAAGGCCACAGGAGATAAGATTGCTGAATGTCCCAGAGAACCAGAATTGTTCTTGTCCAAGCAGGAAAGTGTTGAAGATATATTTCTGTTACTCATTTATCCTGCATGGTCATCTGTGAAGAGGTGGGTCCCAGGTGAGAAGAAGGCCGAAGAAGAGGGGAGAAAGGTGAAGAATCAAGATGCCTCAAACTTGGGACCAAAGAGGTGGCAGAAGGACCACATCAGTGGAGAGCAGCTGCGGTGGTTGTACTGTTGCTATGGCTGCTGCCTGTGGCAGGTGTCACCTGCCCAGATACGCCTTCCCGTAACAGCCCAGCAGAGAACACATTTTTTTTTTTTTTTTTTTTTTTTGCGGTGCGCGGGCCTCTCACCATTGTGGCCTCTCCTGCTGCGGAGCACAGGCTCCGGACGCGCAGGCTCAGTGGCCACGGCTCACGGGCCCAGCTGCTCCGCGGCATGTGGGATCTTCCCGGACCGGGGCATGAACCTGCGTCCCCTGCATCGGCAGGCGGACTCTCAACCACTGCGCCACCAGGGAAGCCCAGAGAACACATTTTATCTACTAGTTTTTAGAACATTTTTGTAAAATGATTTTGTACGTGTAGGATGTGAAGTAGCAATTTACAAATTACATATTAACTATTAATACATCAGAAGTACTTCTGTAGTAAAATATGAAAAAGCTTTGGGCGTTCAAAAAATAAAAAAATAAATAAATACACACAGTCAAGCTACCAAAAGCCAAAGGTATGTAGAAAATCTTGAAAGAAGGAGAACAATTCATATGTACAAGGGAACCACAATTAGATTAACAGCTGACTTCTCTTCAGAAACAATGGAAGACAGATTGTAGTCAGATGACTTTGAAAATGTGTTTTTTTCTTTCTCTTAACTGACTCAAAAGATAATTACACAAGACAATTATAAAACTGTATTGTTGAACTTATAAAAAGATGTGATATGTATGATAACTGCAGAAGAGGAAGGGGACGGAATGGAGCTATATTGAAGCAACTTCTATATTTTGCATGTAAATTAATATTAATCTGAATAATTTTATATTTAGATGCATATTGTCTTCTCTAGAGCAACCACTGAGAAAATAATTCAATATATTAGTAACACCAATAAAACTAAACTATTACACTAGACAAAATATATGTAACATTTAAAAAAGCAGTAAAGGGATTTTCCTGGTGGTCCAGCAGTTAAGACTCCACGCTCCCAAGGCAGGGGGTCCAGGAGCAATCCCTGGTCAGGGCTGCAACTAAAATATCCCACATGCTGCAATGAAGATCCCTCGTGTCTCAACTGAGACTGGCACAGCCAAATAAATAAATATTAAAAAAATTAAAAAGCAGTAAAGGGGAAGATACAAAAACACACAAGACACATGAAACAAATGGCAAAATGGGAAATGTAAAATCAACAATATGAATAGTTACATTAATTTGAAATGTATTAAAAACTCAAATCAAAAGCAGATATTGTCAGTCTCTAAATAAAACAATATTCAGCTATATGCTATTTACAAGAAACACACTTTAGATTCAAATACATGAATAGGTTCAAAGTAAAATGATAGGAAAGTATACCATGCAAATAATAGCATGATAGCTGGAGTGGCTATACCATATTAGGCAGAGTAGTCTTTGATACAACAAAAAAGTCACTAGAGACAAAAGGGAACATTTTATAATGATGAAAGTGTCAACGTATATAAATATATAACAATTGTAAACATTGACAGTGAGCAACAAAATAAATGAAGCAAGACTAGTAGAACTGAAGGAAGAAGTAGACAAATCAACAATAGCTGGAGTCTTCAATATGCCATTATCAGTTTGAGTCCAATCAGGAGGGAGACACCACACAGTAATTTGAACAGGGGATATTTAATATAAATAAGTATTAACTATTACAGGGGATTAGAATAATGAGCAAGTAAGTAAAGCAAATTTTATGAGATATAAGAGCATTAAATCTCACAAACCTAGAGATTGAGAACCCAAGGAAGATCCACCTTAAAGGACAGAGATCCAGACATTGTCGGAGAGGACATGGCCATTAACTCACTGAAAAGACATTGCGACTATGCTGTGCTGATGAAATTTGCTGGAAATCTGCTCTCTAGGGTGCTTGGGACCCTTGCTGGAAATCTGCTGTCTAGGATGCTTGGGTGCTGTTCATGGGACATTATCTCACCAGAGATATTAACTACAAAACTGCTCAAGGAAGGATACTAGGGGAGACTGTTATTACTGGGTGCTGCTAGAGCCAAGCACTGGAGAAGCTGTGAGTGATTCAGGAGCTGAGGTACTCTGCCACAAAAGTATCTGAGGATGGGCATAAGTTTAATGGGCAAAGACGTATTTTCATAGAGTAGTCAGAACAAATGAATTTATAGCCAAGAGTCAATAAATTTGTGTGTCAAACACCACTCATAATAACAGAGAGAACAGCTAGGTGAAAAATCAACAAGAATATGAAAAATGCTGCCAATTTGACCTAAGTGACATGCATAGAATAGATACATAGACCAGATGCATACCTTTCATGTCTCTTTCTCTTGCTCTCTCTTGTGGAGTATTTATTTTGGGACAAAACCAGCTGCCATACTGAGGACATGCAGCAGAGAGCCTAATGTGGAGAAAAATGAACAGTATCAACTTATTAGGCTCATAAAGAGGACCATCCAGCTCCAGTCGAGCCTTGAGAAAACTGCAGCCTCATGGGAAACTCCAAGCCAGAATTGCCCAGCCACCTATTCCCAAAATTCTGACTTATAAAAATGAGAGATAATAAATGTTACCAGTGTTGCTCAGGAGTAGACATTACAGAAGGTGTTAATTAAATTAAAATATCCAACAGATCTCATGGTGTGAATGTTGCAGGCATAAACAAGCAAGAATCCCTATCTTTTGTGAATTTATCTCTATTTCAAATTGTCTGATATTCCATTAATACATGAGTGACAATTGGAAGCTCTTTTATGTTGAGTAGATTATATTTTCAATTCTTTGATATGAGAAAATTTGGAGTATTTGCTAAGAGAAGAGTTGGAATATTTGCTGAAGGTGTATCAATATAATTCATAATCAGGAATTTCTCAGTAGTAGGAATTATCTGATGCTGAGCAGAGATTGGCCATGCCTAAAGGAATTCCTATATTCCTTGTATTCTAATCGTTTCAGACCAGTATGAGTAACTCGATGTGCTTTAAGGGCTGAACCATCTCTAATGGCCAACCCACATTTCTTTCACCTACAGGGTCTTTCACTAATATGAATTTCTCATGTTGAACAAGATGTGAGGCATGATGAAAGGCCTTCCTTCATTCCTTACATTCATAGGGTTTCCCACCAGTATGACTTTTTGATGTTAAGTAAGGCTCCCTACTCTAAGCATCTTTCCACATTCCTTACATTTCTGGAATTTTACATAATTTTAATTCTCTTTTGTATAAAAAGGGTTGAACTAAATGCAAAAATCTTCCCACATTCCTTGCATTCAAAGTATTTCAGACCAGTATGAATATTCTCATATTCAGGAACTCAACAGTCACTTATAAAAGCCTTTCTATATTTCTTAAATTTATAGGGTTTTCCACCAATATGAATTCACCTATGTCAAACAGGTTGAGAGGCATATGTAATGCTTTCCTACATTCCTCATGTTTAGATTTTCACACCACTATGAATTTTTGTGTTGGGTAAGTTTTTCATGCTTTCTGTATTTCTTTTCACATTTCCTATATTCACAGGGTTTTATATTGTCATGAATTGTTTTATGTGCATTAAGGTTTGAACTAAGTTTAAAGGCCTTCTTGTGCTCCTAAGAAGGATCATTTCTCACCAGGAAATATTTTTTCATGCTTCAATAAGAAATTAACCCTTATAAAGGCCTTCCCACAGAGTGTTTCTTTTTTTTTTAATAGCTTCTCTTTTTTTTCCTTTAATTTTATTATTTTTTAAATTTTTTGACTGTGTTGGGTCTTTGTTGCTGTGCGTGAGCTTTCTCTAGTTGTGGCGAGGGGGGACTATTCTTCGTTGCAGTGTGCAGGCTTCTCCTGTGGAGCACGGGCTCTAGGCGCATGGGCTTCAGTAGTTGTGGCACATGGGCTCAGTAGTTGTGGCTCACGGGCTCTAGAGCTCAGGATCAGTAGTTGTGGCACATGGGCTTAATTGCTCTGCAGCACGTGAGATCTTCCCGGACCAGGGCTCGAACCTGTGTCCCCTGCATTGGCAGGAGGATCCTTAACCACTGCGCCACCAGGGAAGTCCCTGTTTATGTTTTCCACAGCTGCCTTCTTGCTCCTATAATGAAGTTGAGGAGTTGGGACACATAAGTATCGCCAAAAAAACCTACAATATTTACTCTCTGACATGTCATGAAAGAGTTTGCCAACTCGCCATTTACCACGTGTCTACTGTTTTTCATGACTGGCTTCTTTTAAGTTGTCTCCTTCCTTCTCTTCAATTTTGAAAAACTTTGATGAAATACCAAATAGAATACAATTTACTGTCTTTACTATTTTTAAGTGGTTCAGTTCAGTGGCATTAAGTACATTAATATTATGTGTAGCCATCACCACTATCTGTGTCCAGAACTTTTTTCATCTTATAAAACTGAAACTCAGTACACATTACACAATAAATCTCCATTCATTCCCTTTTCCCACTGGCTCCTGGCAACAATCATTCTACTTTCCATCCTGATGATTTTGACATCTCTGAAGTACATCATATTAATGGAATCCTACAGTATTTGTCCTTTTGTGACTGGCTTATTTCCCTTAGCATAATTTCCTCAAGGTTCATCCATGTAGTGTATGTCAGAGTTTCCCTCTTTTGAAGGGTGAATAATAATAGACGATTCTATGTGTATACCACATTTTGCTTATCCTTTCATTCATCTATTGACACTTGTGTTGCTTCCATATTTTAGCTATTGTGAAAAAAGCTGCTGTGTACATGGATGTACAAATATCTCTTCAAGAGCCTTCTTTCAAGTATTTTGAGTATATAACAAGAAGTAGAATTGCTGGATCATGTGTTAGTCTATCTTTAATATTTCTGAGGAACCACATTTCCTCTTTTGAAGAAAATCATGCTGTTTTCCATAGGAGCTGTACCTTCTTTCACTCCCGCCAACAGTTCAGATGGGTTATGGTTTCTCCACATCTTCCTCAATACTTTCTATTCTGTTTCTGTTTTGTTTTAATAGTAGCCATCCTAGCGGGTATGAGATGATACCTCATAGTTTTGATTTACACTTTTCTAATGGTTTTTGATGTTAAACAGCTCTTCATGTACTTACTGGTCATATCTATCCAAAGTCCTTTGCCCATTTATTCATTAAATGGGTTTTAAAATTTTAATTGTTGCCTTTTTTGGATTTCTATATATATTCTTGATAGTAATCCCTTTGATAAACATTTATAAATGTAAATACTTGCAATTATTTCTACCATTTTGTAGATTGCCATTTTAGTGTGTTGATATTGTTTTTATGTACAAAATTTCTTAATGTTCATGAAGTCTCATTTGTCTGTTTTCTTTTGTTTCTTTTTTGTGTCTTTTTTTTTTTTTTTTTTGTGGTATGTGGGCCTCTCACTGTTGTGGCCTCTCCCATTGCAGAGCACAGGCTCCGGACACACAGGCCCGGCGGCCATGGCTCACGGGCCCAGTCGCTCCACTGCATGTGGGATCTTCCCGGACTGGGGCACGAACCCGCGTCCCCTGCATCAGCAGGCTGACTCTCAACCACTGAGCCACCCGGGAAGCCCCTGTTCTGTGTCTTTTATGTCATTGCCAAGAAATCATTGCCAAATTCAATGTAGTGAATCTTTTGCCCATGTTCTCTTCTAAGATTTTTTTTTTTTTTTTGCGGTACGTGGGCCTCTCACTGTTGTGGCCTCTCCTGTCGCGGAGCACAGGCTCTGGACGCGCAGACCCAGCA
>RJWK010031848.1:0-23991 GCA_004363435.1 Platanista minor | reverse complement strand
TGTTAGTTTCTGCTTTATAACAAAGTGAATCAATTATACATATACATATGTTCCCATATCTCCTCCCTCTTGCGTCTCCCTCCTTCCCACCCTCCCCATCCCACCCATCCAGGTGATCACAAAGCACTGAGCTGATCTGCCTGTGCTATGCGGCTGCTTCCCACTAGCTATCTATTTTACGTTTGGTAGTGTACATATATACAATCGAGTTTTCTCTTAGTAGTTTTGGTATCTAGAGTGTTGAGTAATACCATTACCAGTGCGAGAAACCTTTGTGTATATGTAGGTGATGTAGAGAATTGGTTTAAATGTATAGCATGGAAGTTCCATTTTTAATTAAGTCCCTAATTATTTGTGTGTGTGAATTTGTCACTTTTCGCTTATAAAAAGAGAGGTTAGAAATTTTTATTAATAGTGTAATTAGATAGTGCTCAGTCAGTTGATGATTTATTCTATTAAGAAGTATAGTCTTTATTACTTTTATAGAGTAAAGCAAAAGTAATTCATGAAATAAATTCTGGCTAAAAAAGAAAATGTCCTTTGTCCCATCCTCCAGGAAATACTGGAAAATATCCATTTAATCAGCATTTCAAGATACACAAAAGTGTCCATGTATTGTCCCAGATTCTCAATGGAAATTCCAAAGGTGGTTAACATTTTTATAAGAAAAAGGTAGATATCAGTATGGAAAGAGCCTGGAATTTGGAATCTGAGAGCCCCAAATTTGAGTTCTGGTTGCTCAAGTGACAAGCTCCTTGGCCTTGCCAAGTTTAACTACTTCCTAAAACTAAGTTACCTCTTCTGCTAAATAGAGATAATAACATTAGAATTGTTGAGACTAACTAACATAAACTTCTTAAAAACATTATGTACTCAAGAAATACAAATTCCCTAATCTTGCCCATATATAATAATATGCTTTTCCTTGACTAGGTCCATGGCTAAAATTGTCCAGATAAAGGTAATATGTGCAATAGAATATTGTAATATTTAGATATGAATAAAAACAATTTTCCTCTAAAAGAGATATTAAGCTTAAGTACAGATTGTGTTAAAAATATACATTTTTATATTCTAATCCTAGAGATTGTTATTCATTTACTTTGATGTGAGAATCTGAGAAATAACATTTTTAGTCTTAATTAATTCTGATGCTGGTTTCCTGGGAAATCAGATTTTGATAAACACTACTAAGAGCTGATCGGTTCACAATAGGAAATACCTGTATACTTATGACAGCAAAATAAAATGACGATATAAGGAATTTTCCATTATTAATTAGTTATATTGAACAATTTTAACTAAATACTTATATTGTCCCAAATACCAATCAATGAAAATGTATTTAATAAACTTGGCATATGTTGGTTTTGAGTGAAAATAACCAGATAATATAAAATTCATGTCTAAATAAGGGGGAAAGGAACATAAATTCTTCTGGAGTTGAGCCAGGAAGACTTATTCAGTAAGTGACATTCCAGAGGAGTTTATGTTGTGAGAAAGTTTCACTGTGCATAACCCTTTTACAGACCTTAGATTCTAGGGTGCTGAATCTCCTATATAATTGAACAGATGACACATTATTGAGAATGAAATGGAGTGGAGATAATCCCTTTTCCTTTTCTGGATAACATGGGGAAAAAGTACAATACTGATATTAGTAATGAAGTTTATTATTGCCACATATTTATACTGTTGAGAAAATTTATTGAATTGAGCACTTATATTTAAGTGTATTTCTACTTTGACTGTCGAGAATGACTTCTTTTTCATATTACACTTACCATTAACTTCTTTTCTTGGAGGAGAATATAATACAGTCATTGGACAACAAATTAGGATGAGACATGAATGACTTTTAAGTCCAAACTTTTATGTTTGGAGAAGCAACAATTGAAATAAACCAGTGTAGTTTTGCACATATATGAAGTTTTTCACTTTCTTTCTAAAGGTTGTCTGCTGTCTCTCATAGTATAGCCGACTGTTGTATAATTACCCTAATGCTATTTTATGAAATGAATAATGAAGATGAAAGACAGTGTATATAGAATTATCTTTCTGTTAGTTTTTTACGGTTTTTAGAATGCAAAATGAAGGTAAAATTAGTAGTAACTGACACTTCACGTAGCTTGTTTATGCTATTAACAATTACTTTGAAATCCCCTGTATAAGTAATAAACACAACATTTACCAAAATTTTTTAAATTAAAAACTTAGGGTGTCATTTGCTAACTTAATATAAATTTAGGAATTCTTTTCACACCACATATTCTTGATTATAATCAGGTCAGTTTTATTCCTTACTTTCTTAATATTGAGTATTTATCAAAAGATAATTTTTCCATCACCATGAATAGGTAAATATTTAAGAAGGGATTTCATCACAATCAGAGATTTCTCTCAGAAATGTTGTAAATTAATGTGTCTGAGAGGCATATGGTAAAAATAATGCTTCAAAATCAGTTGATAACAAAGTATTTCTGGTAAATAAAAATTGATATAAAGAATGACTTGACTCAACTGTATTAAAAATTATTGGTTCTACTTTCCATGCATGTTTTAACTTGTATAAAAAATAAAATGCATGCTCACATTTTTAAAATACACTTATTAACAATGGTCCATATTATATTTTCTAATCCCCAAAAGAGATGTAAAATTTTAAAGCACAGACAAAAGTTAAACTCTCAAAAAATTGATACAATATTTTAAATGAATTTAAAATAAGAAGTATTTCTAAGTCTACAAAATAACTACAGGGAGTTCTGTTTTTAAATAGGTAAAGGTGATTTTTGCCTTCAGGAGATAAGTGTGGATATTTGAGGGTTAAAAAGAAAATACTCAACTTGCAAACTGTTCTATTCATAGCAAGGTTCTTTTTTTTATTTTTGCTTTTATTATACACTGAGCTGTTGTCCTTACAATTTTAGCCTCAAGCTTTATAGATAATAAATATATAAATAATAATATTAGATGAAGAGGCTGTATGTAATTTATAAAATGACCTATGTAGTTCGAAAGCCTGTTAACACACAATGAACTGAATTCCTGAGTTTCTAGAGGAATAACAATAAAAGAAGATTTTTTAAATATTATTTTTAAATTATATAAATTGGGTTTAGGTTTTATCATCTTTGTATAAAAATAAAGAATAGCACAATCATATTTCTTTTTTAAATTTAACTATAGTTGATTTAAAATACTGTGTTAGTTTCAGGTGTATAGCAAAGTGATTCAGTTTTATATATTTATATATATGTATATACTCTTTTTCAGATTCTTTCATATTTCTTTTTGACAACTCTATACAGAAGTGGAACTTTGCAAAGTCTCCCAATCTTTAAAATAAATACTATCAGGAAAATAGTAATGATAATTTATACCAACCTTTTATTAAATGTTAACTAAGTGGAAGGCTATTTATTAAAAATTTTATAGATATATATCACTTGTTCCTCATAACATATTTATCATATTTCTGTCATTTTGTAGACAGAACCACGTTTCTTTTGTGTGTTCATATGATGGATTTAATTGATATTTTTCTAATGTTTAGCCCACCTTTATTCCTGGGATAAACTCCATATTTTATCTTTTAAATGTTTTGTTTCATATTTGTTTGGCTTAGTATGAGGCAGCTGATGGCTTTAAAGAGTTGTTGGGGAGTAATATTTTCCTCCTCTTCAATTTCTGGATAAATTTTAGGATGTAATAGTTCTCCATATATGTTTGGTATAATTCACCAGTGTAGCAATATGCGCTTAAAGTTCTCTTTGAAGGAAGGTTTATAAAAAGCATTTTCCTTAGTAAAAATCAACTCTTCAGTGTACCCATTTCTTCATGAACAATCTGTGGTAATTCATGTCTTTCAAGGAATTAGTCATTTCCTTATAAATCATCAAGTTTAGTGGTAGAACACTGTTTAATATTACCTTCTTAGTACTTTGATATCATCTTTTCTATTCATATAATTAACAGTTTCTCTTATCTATTTTTTCCTCATCAGTCTTGCTAGAAGTGTATCATTTTATTGATCTTTTTAAAGAACCTGATACTGACTTATTTTCTCTTTTCCATGTCTATTTTAATGACTTGTGCTATCATATTTATTTCCTTCCACTTATTTTGGACTTAATTTGCCCTTCCTTTTCTAGTTTCTAAGGTTGAAGCAAAGGTTGTTAATCTGAGATCTTTCTTCTTTACTAGAATGGATTTTTTTTTTTTTTTTTTTGCGGTACACGGGCCTCTCACTGTTGTGGCCTCTCCCATTGCGGAGCACAGGCTCCGGACGCGCAGGCTCAGCGACCATGGCTAACGGGCCCAGCCGCTCCGCGGCATGTGGGATCTTCCCGGACCGGGTCACAAACCCGCGTCCCCTGCATCGGCAGGCAGACTCTCAACCACTGTGCCACCAGGGAAGCCCTAGAATGGATTTTTAATGTGATAAATATCCTCTTAAGTATAGCTTTAGTGACATCCTGTAAATTTTGATATGTTTTATTTTCATTCAGTTAAAAACCTTTATAATATCCTTTATTTTTTTTGAACCATGGTTTATTTTAAAGTGTGTTGTATAGTTTTTAGATGTTAGGAGATTTTTACATAGCTCTCTGTTATTGATTACTACTTGAATTACACTGAAGTTACAGAAAATCTGAGTATTTTGAATCATTTTGAAACTATTGAGTATTTTTATGCCTGTAGTATTTTCTACCTTGGAAAATGTTTTGTGTGCACTTAGAAAGAATGTCTTCTATAGTAGTTTAGTGGTGTATTCTAAGATGTCAATTATATCATTTTGCTTCATAGTGTTTTTCAGCTCTTTTATCCTTGCTGATTTTCTATCTGTCCTACCAATTGTTGATAGAGGGGTATTGACATCATCAACAAAATTGTGTATTTATCTATTTTTCTTCGAGTTCTATCAGGTTTTGATTTTGAATCTGTTATGAGATTCATGAGTTTTAGGGTTTATATATCCTCTTGAAGAATTGACCTTTTTTTTTTTTTTTACGGTACGCGGGCCTCTCACTGTTGTGGCCTCTCCCACTGTGGAGCACAGGCTTCTTATGCGCAGGCTCAGCGACCATGGCTCACGGGCCCAGCCATTCCGTGGCATGTGGGATCCTCCCGGACCGGGTCACAAACCCGCGTCCCCTGCATCGGCAGGCGGACTCTCAACCACTGCGCCACCAGGGAAGCCCAGAATTCACCTTTTTTATCATTATAAAATAAACTTCTGTATCCCTGGAAATAATCTTTGCTCTGAAATCAACTTTACATAATTTATAATATAACCACTCCAGCTTTCCAGCTTCCTTTGACTATTATTAGCATCAAATATCTTTTCTCAACATTTTACTTTTAATCTATTTGTTTCTTTATATTGAAGTATGTTTTTCATGAGAAACATATGGTTAGGTCTTGTTTTTAATCCAAACTGACAATATTTGACTCTTAATTGATATTTTTAGTCCAGTTAAATTAATGTGATCATTGATATGGTCAGGTTTAGGTTTATCATCTTGCTCTTTTTGAAAACATATATCCCATCGGTTCTCTTATTCTTGCCATCTTTTGTGTTTTTATGATTCAGTTTTGGCTCCTTTGTTGACTTATTAGCTATAATTGTTTTGTTATGTTAGTGCTACTTTAGGATTTACAATATATATTTTTAGCTATTCACAATTTGTTTTCAAGTCATATTATCCCGTTTCACCTTTAGTATAGGCATCTTACAGTATTATATTGATAATTCCATTTCTGTCTTCCAACCATTGTAATAATGTTTGCATGTATTTTACTTACTCATGTGTTATAAACCCCACAGTAAATTATTACCTTTTTAAAGGAAGTTATTTTTAAAAGCTAATAAAATAAAAATAAATCACTTATTTACTCACGTATTTACTATTTCTGGTACTCTTCATTCTTTTGAGTTGATCCATATTTCTATCTGCTGTCATTTTTCTTTCTGCCTGAAAGATTTTCTTCAACACTTCTTGAAGTGTGAGTTTGATGGTAATGAAGTTTTCAGCTTTTGTATGTCTGAAAAAGGTTTTATTTTCATCTTCAGTTTTGGAAGATTTCATTGGGCATAGGGTTCATGATTGACATTGTTTTTCTTTTTTTCTGTTCTTTAATGATGTTACACTGCAGTCTTCTGGCTTACATAGTTTCCAGTGTAAGGATTCTGCGGCATCCTTACCTTTGGTTTTTTTGAATATACTATGCATTTTTTCTTTGGATGCTCTTATAGTGTTATGTTTGTCATGTTTTAGGTGATTTGGTTATAATGCACATTGGTGTAGTTTTCATCATGTTGCTTGCACTCTAAGTTTGATGCATTTCTTTGATCTATAGGTTTAGAGTTTCCATTAATTTGGTAATAATTTTGGCCATTTTTTTTCAATTTTTTTTTTCTGTGATTCTCTTTCTCTCCTTTAGGTTCTCCAGTTACAATTATATTAGACCCCTAAGTCATTTAATGTTTTCCCATGGCCCATTAATGGTTTTTAATTTTACTCCTTTTCTGTCCTCATTTGTAAAATTTGTTGTGCCCTATCTTTAAGTTCAATAAGTTTTTCTTATAGAATGACTAATCTACCGTTAATCTCATCTAGTATATTTTTCATCAAAGACATTATAATTTTAATCTTTGGATGTTTACCTTAGACCTTTTAAATTTTTTTCCATGTCTTTATACAAAGTTATTGAATATATAGAATGAATTTCAATAACTATTTTAATATCCTTGTCTGTAGAACATCTGGTTTAATTCTGGGTGAATTTCACTTGGCTGATTTTCCTTCTCAGTAACGGTCAAATTTTTTTTTAAGTCTTTGCTTCCCTGGCAATCCTTTATCAAATGTTGTACTTTGTGAATTTACCTTTTCTTTCCTGGATTTTTTTTCTCTGTAGATTTTCATGGGTTTTGTTCTGTTCTGAGATGTAGTTAAATTTCCTGAAATCTTTTTAATGTTTTTGATTCTTGCTTTGGGGGAGAGTACCAGAGTAGTGTTTAACCTAGCATTTTGGCACAAGATCCTTTTGTGTACTTCGTTCACTGCACCATGAATTATGAGGTTTTCTAGTCTTTCTAATGGGAACAGGCCATATCCTCAGTCCTGTTAAGCACTGGACACTCTTACCTTTAATACTCTCAAACATTTAATTACCTGTCCTTGGGTACTTGTCTCTCATGTATTCAACAATCAGTACTCTGTCAAATAGTTGAGAGAAGTCCTTTATATTTATCAAGATTTCTCTATCTGCACAGAACTTTTTTCTCCTCTACTTTGTTCTGCAAACTCTTTGCTTTCACTAGAATCTCCACTCCATGTTTCATCTCAGAGATTCTTCCCAGCTTCATATGAGTTTCCTGTTTCTATATCTGGAAATTCTCTCAGGGCAGTAGGTTGGAGAGATCATAGTACTCAACTCATTTCCTTTTCATCTCTCAATGATCATTCTCCTTTTTTGTCTTAAATTTTTGGCTGTTTCCAATGGGAGAGTGAATCCTGTACCACTTACTGCATTTTGGCTGGAAGCAAAACTACTCAGTGAGTTACTGAGAAACTGATTTGTTATGAGAGCAATAATTATTAAAAATATTCCTCTTTGGTAAAACATACTGAAATATCGACACAGGGATATTATTTTAGAATGTTTCTAAAAGCCCCCAAAATATTGTGTTGTGGTCCTTAGTTTGGATTTAGTCACAATCCTTTTTATACAACATTGCTAACATTCTGATTTGCTTCTCACAACTTTGTACAGTATTTATAAGAGGTCAAATTTTGGCTCATAAACTTCAACTATTTGGAACTATTTTTCTATGAAACCCACTGTCACTCATATATCAGAAAAGAAACGCAGAACTCTGGCATGATAAACACGTGTGAAAAGTTTTTATTTTTGGTATTGACACTTTACAAATCATATGATTTCTCTGAGTTTGTATTCTCATATAAAAAATAAGTATAAGGTCTAAAATACTATGACTACTAGAATAAACTCTTGTACAAAAGCACTGTTACAAAAACTTTATGAGTGAGATATACTGAGAAACAGAGATAACTGGAATAGTACAATATTTAAGGATGAAGGATGATAGAACTCACATTAACACTGAGGGTTCACCTTGAAGCTCAGCTACTTTCAATACACAAAAATCATCTCAGTCTTGAAACACATAGAAATATCCAAAAAATGAGAACAGCAATAAAAAGAAAATAAATCTTGAAAAAGTTACAGTTGTATATGTACAACTTTTGTTTTAAATTTAATCATTATCATAAGGACTGAACATATTATATAATAATACACTTAAAAAATATTTTCATATGTCGTGGGTGTGTCAATATAAGTGCAAGGTACTTGTGAAATACCTTAAGTTTCTACCTCAAGTACTATATATAATTTTGGTTTTATTGATAAGTAAACAAAGGGGGAAGTACATATTTATTTTATTTAAATAAAATCAAATTTATATAAGAGATATTTATTCCCTGATACTAAAAATTGATAGGAATTTATTTACATGAAATATGTGTGTTATATATATATATAATTTGAAATAATTGATGTAATATATATAATTCAAAACTTAATAGACAATAGAATTAAGTTTGCAGTCTCAACGAAAAGAATGGCTTTCATTCATCCTTTATTATTTTTTTTTAAGTGCAATGTTCCTTGGTATCCTCTTTCATTTTTTTTTTTTGACTTTCAAGTTACAGAAGAATTTTCTTTATCAAATTTATAAAAACTGTGATAGCTAATTACAGCTTCCATTGTTAGAGGGGTAGAAAAATTAAGTAAGGAAAAATTGATAAAATATATTTCAAGGGACTCTCCATTTTGTTATCTTTTAATAAACGTAGTCATTTAAAATCCTTCCAGAATTCTAGATGTTCTTTCTGAACAGGTACTGTAACAGGTAGTGAAGAAATTTCAGCCTAATTTTGTTCCTTTACTCTGCTCTTTGAGCCTGGAGATCTAAACTTTCTAGAAAGGCATTTTGGGGCTTAGGCAGCTACAGGTGGGGAAGCCAGTGGGCAAAACTGTGATCTCAGATGGAAGAATATGAGGGTCTCAGGGCCAAATTCTAATGATCTGTGTTCATGTTGCCTTTCCCTATGGTTAAAAAACTCAGAATTTTTTTGTCTAAAATTTAATACATTTTGATAACTATTTAATTTGCATTTATAGGAATTTTCCATGTTAAGCTCAATATCAAAGTTCTTAGAATGTATTTTGTTTTGAATTTTTTTAATGTCTTTATTGGAGTATAATTGCTTTACAATGGTGTCTTAGTTTCTGCTTTAAATGTGAATCAGTTATACATATACATATGTTCCCATATCTCTTCCCTCTTGTGTCTCCCTCCCTCCCACCCTCCCTATCCCACCCCTCTATGTGGTCACAAAGCACCAAGCTGATCTCTCTGTGCTATGTGGCTGCTTCCCACTAGCTACCTATTTTATGTTTGGTAGTGTATATATGTCCATGCCACTCTCTCACTTTGTCACAGCTTACCCTTCCCCCTCCCCATATCCTCAAGTCCATTCTCTAGTAGGTCTGTGTCTTTATTCCCGTCTTGCCCCTAGGTTCTTCACAACATTTTTTTTTCCCTTAGATTCCATATATATGTGTTAGCATATGGTATTTGTCTTTCTCTTTCTGACTTACTTCACTCTGTATGACAGACTCTAGGTCCATCCACCTCACTACAAATAACTCCATTTCGTTTCTTTTTATGGCTGAGTAATATTCCATTGTATATATGTGCCACATCTTCTTTATCCATTCATCCGATGATGGGCAATTAGGTTGTTTCCATGTCCTGGCTATTGTAAATAGAGCTGCAATGAACATTTTGGTACATGACTCTTTTTGAATTATGGTTTTCTCAGGGTATATGCCCAGTAGTGGGATTGCTGGGTCGTATGGTAGTTCTATTTGTAGTTTTTTAAGGAAACTCCATACTGTTCTCCATAGTGGCTGTATCCATTTACATTACCACCAACAATGCAAGAGTCTTTTCTCCACACCTTCTCCAGCATTTATTGTTTCTAGATTTTCTGATGATGGCCATTCTGACCAGGGTGAGATGATAGCTCATTGTAGTTTTGATTTGCATTTTTCTAATGATTAATGATGTTGAGCATTCTTTCATGTGTTTGTTGGCAATCTGTATATCTTCTTTGGAGAAATGTCTGTTTAGGTCTTCTGCCCGTTCTTGAATTGGTTTGCTTGTTTTTTTGATACTGAGCTGCATGAGCTGCTTGTAAATTTTGGAAATTAATCCTTTGTCAGTTGCTTCATTTGCAAATATTTTCTCCCATTCTGAGGGTTGTCTTTTGGTCTTGCTTATGGTTTCCTTTGCTGTGAAAAAGCTTTGAAGTTTCGTTAGGTCCCATTTGTTTATTTTTGTTTTTATTTCCATTTCTCTAGGAGGTAGGTCAAAAAGGATCTTGCTGTGATTTATGTCATAGAGTGTTCTGCCTATGTTTTCCTCTAAGAGTTTGATAGTGTCTGGCCTTATATTTAGGTCTTTAACCCATTTTGAGTTTATTTTTGTGTATGGTGTTAGGGAGAGTTCTAATTTCATACTTTTACATGTACCTGTCCAGTTTTCCCAGCACCACTTATTGAAGAGGCTGTCTTTCTCCACTGTATATTCTTGCCTCCTGTATCAAAGATAAGATGACCATATGTGCATGGGTTTATCTCTGGGCTTTCTATCCTGTTCCATTGATCTCTATTTCTGTTTTTGTGCCAGTATCATACTGTTTTGATTACTGTAGCTTTGTAGTACAGTCTGAAGTCAGGGAGCCTGATTCCTCCAGCTCCAGTTTTCGTTCTCAAGATTGCTTAGGGTATTCGGGGTCTTTTGTGTTTCCATACAAATTGCGAAATTTTTGTTCTAGTTCTGTGAAAAATGTCAGTGGTAGTTTGATAGGGATTGCATTGAATCTGTAGATTGCTTTGGGTAGTAGAGTCATTTTCACAATGTTCATTCTTCCAATCCAAGAACATGGTATACCTCTCCATCTATTTGTATCATCTTTAATTTCTTTCATCAGTATCTTATAATTTTCGGCCTACAGGTCTTTTGTCTCCTTAGGTAGGTTTATTCCTAGATATTTTATTCTTTTTGTTGCAATGGTAAATGGGAGTTTTTTCTTAATTTCACTTTCAGATTTTTCATCATTGGTGTATAAGAATGCCAGAGATTTCTGTGCATTAATTTTGTATCCTGCTACTTTACCAAATTCATTGATTAGCTCTAGTAGTTTTCTGGTAGCATCTTTAGGATTCTCTATGTATAGTATCATGTCATCTGCAAACAGTGACAGCTTTACTTCTTCTTTTCTGATTTGGATTCCTTTTATTTTTTTTTCTTCTCTGATTGCTGTGGCTAGAACTTCCAAAACTATGTTGAATAAGAGTGGTGAGAGTGGGCAACCTTGTCTTGTTCCAGATCTTAGTGGAAATAGTTTCAGTTTTTCACCATTGAGGACGATGTTTGCTGTGGGTTTGTCATATATGGCCTTTCTTATGTTGAGGAAAGTTCCCTCTATGCCTACTTTCTGCAGGACTTTTATCATAAATGGATGTTGAGTTTTCTCGGAAGCTTTCTCTGCATCTATTGAGATGATTGTATGGTTTTTCTCCTTCAATTTGTTAATATGGTGTATCACGTTGATTGATTTGCATATATTGAAGAATCCTTGCATTCCTGGGATAAACCCCACTTGAACATGGTGTATGATCCTTTTAATGTGCTGTTGGATTCTGTTTGCTAGTATTTTGTTGAGGATTTTTGCATCTATGTTCATTAGTGATATTGACCTGTAGTTTTCTTACTTTGTGACATCTTTGTCTGGTTTTGGTATCAGGGTGATGATGGCCTCATAGAATGAGTTTGGGAGTGTTCCTCCCTCTGCTATATTGTGGAATGGTTTGAGAAAGACAGGTGTTAGCTCTTCTCTAAATGTTTGATAGAATTCGCCTGTGAAGCCATCTGGTCCTGGACTTTTGTTTGTTGGAAGATTTTTAGTCACAGTTTCAATTCCAGTGCTTGTGATTGGTCTGTTCATATTTTCTATTTCTTCTTGATTCAGTCTCGGCAGGTTGTGCATTTCTAGGAATTTGTCTATTTCTTCAAGGTTGTCCATTTTATTGGCATAGAGTTGCTTGTAGTAATCTCTCATAATCCTTTGTATTTGTGCAGTGTCAGTTGTTACTTCTCCTTTTTCATTTCTAATTCTATTGACTTGAGTCTTCTCCCTTTTTTTCTTGATGAGTCTGGCTAATGGTTTATCAATTTTGTTTATCTTCTCAAAGAACCAGCTTTTACTTTTATTGATCTTTGCTATCATTGCCTTCATTTCTTTTTCATTTATTTCTGATCTGATCTTTATGATTTCTTTCCTTCTGCTAACTTTGGGGTTGTTTTGTTCTTTTTACACTAATTGCTTTAGGTTCAAGGTTAGGTTGTTTATTCGAGATGTTTCCTGTTTCTTAAGGTAGGATTTTATTGCTATAAACTTCCCTCTTAGGACTGCTTTTGCTGCATCCCATAGGTTTTGGGTCATCGTGCCTGCATTGTCATTTGTTTCCAGGAATTTTTTGATTTCCTCTTTGATTTCTTCAGTGTTCACTTCGTTATTAAGTAGTGTATTGTTTAGCCTCCATGTGTTTGTATTTTTTACAGATCTTTTCCTGTAATTGATATCTAGTCTCATAGCGTTATGGTTGGAAAAGATACTTGACACGATTTCAATTTTCTTAAATTTACCAGGGCTAGATTTGTGACCGAAAATATGATCTATCCTGGAGAATATTCCATGAGCACTTGAGAAAAAAGTGTATTCTGTTGTTTTTGGATGGAATGTCCTGTAAATATCAATTAAGTGCATCTTGTTTAATGTATCATTTAAAGCTTGTGATTCCTTATTTATTTTCATTTTGGATGATCTGTCCATTGGTGAAAGTGGGGTGTTAAAGTCCCCTACTATGATTGTGTTACTTTCGATTTCCCTTTTTATGGCTCTTAGTATTTGCCTTATGTATTAATGTGCTCCTATGTTGGGTGCATAAATATTTACAATTGTTATATCTTCTTCCTGGATTGACCCCTTGATCATGATGTAGTGTCCTTCTTTGTCTCTTGTAATAGTCTTTATTTTAAAGTCTATTTTGTCTGATATGAGAATTGAATTTATCCTGTATGGGACTTTCTATGCTTCCTGGACTTGATTAACTATTTCCTTTCCCATATTAGGGAAGTTTTCAGCTATAATCTCTTCAAATATTTTCTCAGTCCCTTTCTTTTTCTCTTCTTCTTTTGGGACCCCTATAATTCTAATGATGGTGCATTTAATGTTGTCCCAGAGGTCTCTGAGACTGTCCTCAATTCTTTTCATTTTTTTTTTTTATTCTGCTCTGCAGTAGTTATTTCCACTCTTTTATCTTCCAGGTCACTTATCCATTCTTCTCCCTCAGTTTTTCTGCTATTGATCCCATCTAGAGTATTTTAAATTTCGTTTATTGTGTTGTTCATCATTGCTTGTTTCATCTTTAGTTCTTCTAGGTCCTTGTTAAATGTTTCTTGCATTGTAGCTATTGTTTCCAAGATTTTGGATCATCTTTACTATCATTATTCTGATTTCTTTTTCAGGTAGACTGCCTATTTCCTCTTCATATGTTAGGTCTGGTGGGTTTTCATCTTGCTCCTTCATCTGTTGTGTGTTTTTCTGCCTTCTCATTTTGCTTATCTTACTGTGTTTGGGGTCTCCTTTTTGCAGGCTACAAGTTCATAGTTCCCGTTGTTTTTTGTGTCTGTCCCCAGTGGCTAAAGTTGGTTCAATGGGTTGTGTAGGTTTCCTGGTGGAGGGGACTAGTGCCTGTGTTCTGGTGGATGAGGCTGGATCTTGTCTTTCTGGTGGGCACGTCCACGTCTGGTGGTGTGTTTTGGGGTGTCTGTGGCCTTATTATGATTTTAGGCAGCCTCTCTGCTAATGGGTGGGGCTGTGTTCTGTCTTGCTAGTTGTTTAGCATAGGGTGTCCAACACTGTAGCTTGCTGGTCGTTGAGTGAAGCTGTGTGTTGGTGTTGAGATGGAGGTCTCTGGAGATTTTTGCCATTTGGTATTAAATGGAGCTGGGAGGTCTCTTGTGGACCAGTGTCCTGAACCTGTCTCTCCCACCTCAGTGGCACAGCCCTGACGCCTGGCTGGAGCACCGACAGCCTGTCCTCTACACGGCTCAGAATAAAAGGGAGAAAAAATAGAAAGAAAGGAAGAAAGAGGATGAAAGAAAATAAAGTAAGCAAAAATAAAATAAATTTATTAAAATAAAAAATAGTTATTAAGAAAAGAAATTTTAACAAGTAAAAAAAAAAAAAAAAAAACAGAAAAAACCCCGACGGTCAGAACCCTCGGACAAATGGTGAAAGCACAGCTATTCAGACAAAATCTCACACAGAAGCATACACATACACGCTCACCAAAAGAGGAAAAGGGGAGAAAATAATATATATTGCTCCCAAAGTCCACCTCCTCAATTTTGGATGATTCATAGTCTATTCAGGTATTCCGCAGATGCAGGGTACATCAAGTTGATTGTGGTGATTTAATCCGCTGCTCCTGAGGCTGCTGGGAGAGATTTCCCTTTCTATTCTTTGTTCGCACAGCTCCCGGGGCTCAGCTTTGGATCTGGCCCCGCCTCTGCGTGTAGGTCACCGGAGGGCATCTGTTCTTCACTCAGACAGGACGGGGTTAAAGGAGCCGCTGATTCGGGGGCTCTGCCTCACTCAGGCCGGGGGGAGGGAGGGGTACGGGTGTGGGTCGAGCCTGTGGTGGCAGAGGCTGGCGTGACGTTGCACCAGCCTGAGACGCGCTGTGCATTCTCCTGGGGAAGTTGTCCCTGGATCACGGGATCCTAGCAGTGGTGGGCTGCACGGGCTCCCAGGAGGGGCGGCATGGATAGTGACCTGTGCTTGCACACAGGTTTCTTGGTGGCCACAGCAACAGCCTTAACATCTCATGCCCATCTCTGGGGTCCGCTCTGATAGCCACGGCTCACACCCATCTCTGGAGCTCCTTTACGCAGCACTCTTAATCCCCTCTCCTCATGCACCAGGAAAAAAAGAGGCAAGAAAAAGTCTCTTGTCTCTTTGGCAACTCCCAACTTTTCCCCAGACTCCCTGCTGGCTAGCCGTGGTGCACCAACCCCTTCAGGCTGTGTTCACGTGGCCAACCCTGGTCCTTTCCCTGGGATCCAACCAAAGCCTGATCCTCAGCTCCCAGCCCTCACCACCCCCGGCCGATGGGTCAGCAGACAAGCCTCTCGGGCTGCTGAGTTCTGGTCAGCACCGATCCTCTGTGTGGGAATCTCTCCGCTTTGCCTGCCACACCCGTTTCTGCACTCTCCTCCATGGCTCTGAAGCTTCCCCCTTTGCCACCCGCAGTCTCCGCCCGTGAAAGGGCTTCTAGTGTGTGGAAACCTTTCCTCCTTCACAGATCCCTCCCACTGGTGCAGGTCCCATCCCTATTCTTTTGTCTCTGTTTTTTCTTTTTCTTTTGCCCTACCCTGGTACGTGGGGAGTTGCTTGCCTTTTGGGAGGTCTGAGGTTTTCTGCCAGCGATCAGTAGGTGTTCTATAGGAGCAGTTCCATGTGCAGATGTATTTCTGATGTATCTGGGGAGGAAGGTGATCTCCGCGTCTTACTCTTCTGCCATCTTCTGCAAACACACCTTTGTTTTGAATTTAAGAAAGATCCTTATTATGTAATCATAACATTTTTTTAATTTAATTTTATTTATTTTTTTATACAGCAGGTTCTTATTAGTCATCCATTTGATACAGATCAGTATATACATGTCAATCCCAGTCTCCCAATTAATCACACCCTCACCCCCCGCTGCCTTCCCCCCTTGTTGTCCATACGTTTGTTCTCTGCATCTGTGTCTCAGTTTGTGCCCTGAAAACCAGTTCATCTGTACCATTTTTCTAGGTTCCACACATATGCGTTAATATTTTTTTTTTCTCTTTCTGACTTACTTCACTCTGTATGACACTCTCTAGATCTATCCATGTTTCCACAAAAGACCCAGTTTCATTCCTTTTTACGGCTGAGTAATATTCCATTGTATATATGTACCAAATCTTTTTTATCCATTCATCTGTCGATGGGCATTTAGGTTGCTTCTATGACCTGGCTATTGTAAATAGTGCTGCAGTGAACATTGGGGTGCATTTTTCTTTTTGAATTATGGTTTTCTCTGGGTATATGCCCAGTAGTGGGAATGCTGGGTGGTATGGCAGTTCTGTTTTTAGTTTTTTAAGGAACCTCCATACTGTTCTCCATAGTGTCTGTATCAATTTACATTCCCACCAACAGTGCAAGAGGGTTCCTTTTTCTCCACACCCTCTCCAGCATTTGTTGTTGTAGATTTTCTGATGATGCCCATTCTAACTGGTGTGAGGTGATACCTCACTGTAGTTTTGATTTGCATTTCTCTAGTAATTAGTGATGTTGAGCAGCTTTTCGTATGCCTCTTGGCCATCTTTATGTCTTCTTTGGAGAAATGTCTATTTAGGTCATCTGCCCATTTTTGGATTGGGTTGTTTTTTAATATTGAGCTGCATGAGCTGTTTATATACTTTGGAGCTTAATCCTTTGTCCGTTGATTCATTTGCAAATATTTTCTCCAATTCTGAGGGCTGTCTTTTCACCTTGTTTATGGTTTCTTTTGCTGTGCAAAAGCTTTGAAGTTTCATTAGGTCCCATTTGTTTATTTTTGTTTTTATTTCCATTACTTTAGGGGGTGGATCAAAAAAAGATCTTGCTGTGATTTGTGTCAAAGGGTGTTCTTCCTATATTTTCCTCTAAGAGTTTTATAGTGTCTGGTCTTACATTTAGGTCTCAAATCCATTTTGAGTTTATTTTTGTGTATTGTGTTAGGGAGTGTTCTAATTTCATTCTTTTACATGTAGCTGTCCAGTTTTCCCAACACCATTTTTTGAAGAGGCTGTCTTTTCTTCATTGTTTATCTTTGACTCCTTAGTCATAGGTTAGTTAACCATAGGTGCATGGTTTTATCTCTGGGCTTTCTATCTTGTTCCACTGAGCTATATTTTTGTTTTTGTGCTAGTACCATATTGTCCTGATTACTGTAGCTTTGTAGTATAGTCTGAAGTCAGGGAGTCTGAATCCTCCAGCTCTGCTTTTTTCCTGCAAGACTGCTTTGGCTATTTGGGGTCTTTTGTGTCTCCATACAAATTTTTAAGATTTTTTGTTCTAGTTCTGTACAGAATGCCATTGGTAATTTGATAGGGATTGCATTGAATCAGTAGATTGCTTTGAGTCATTTTCACAAGGTTGATCCTTCCAATCCAAGAACATGGTATATCTCTCCATCTATTAATATCATCTTTAATTTCTTTCATCACTGTCTTATAATTCTCTGCATACAGGTCTTTTGTCTCCTTAGGTAAGTTTATTCCTAGATATTTTATTCTTTTTGTTGCGATGGTAAATGGGAGTGTTTTCTTGATTTCACATTCAGATCTTTCATCATTAGTGTATAAGAATGCCAGAGATTTCTGTGCATTAATTTTGTATCCTGCTACTTTACCAAATTCATTGATTAGCTGTAGTAGTTTTCTGGTGGCATCTTTAGGATTCTCTATGTATAGTATCATGTCATCTGCAAACAGTGACAGTTTTACTTCATTCCAATTGGTATTCTTTTATTTATTTATTTTCTCTGATTGCTGTGGCTAAGACTTCCAAAACTATGTGGAATAATAGTGGTGAGAGTGGACATCCTTGTCTTGTTCCTGATCTTAGAGTAAATGCTTTCAGTTTTTCACCATTGAGAATGATGTTTCCCATGGGTTTGTCATATATGACCTTTTTTATGTTGAGGTAGATTCCTTCTATGCCCATTTTCTGGAGAGTTTTTATCATAAATCGTTGTTGAATTTTGTCAAAAGCTTTTCCTGCATCTATTGAGATGATAGTATGGGTTTTCTTCTTCAGGTTGTTAATATGGTGTATCACATTGATTGATTTGCATATATTGAAGAATCCTTGCATCCCTGAGATAAATCCCGCTTGATCATGGTGTATGATCCTTTTAATGTGTTGTTGGATTCTCTTTGCTAGTATTTTGTTGAGGATTTTTGCATCTATATTCATCAGTGACATTGGTCTGTAATTTTCTTTTTTGTGGTATTTTTGGTTTTGGTATCAGGGTGATGGTGGCCTCATAGTATGAGTTTGGGAGTGTTCCTTCCTCTGCAGTTTTTTGGAAGAGTTTGAGAAGAATGGGTGTTATCTCTTCTCTAAATGTTTGATAGAATTCACCTGCAAAGCCATCTGATCCTGGGCTTTTGTTTTGTGGAAGTTTTTGGTTTTTTTTTTTTTTTGCAGCACGCGGGCCTCTCACCGCCGTGGCCTCTCCCTCTGAGGAGCACAGGCTCAGCGGCCATGACTCACGTGTCCAGCCGCTCCATGGCATGTGGGATCCTCCCGGACCGGGGCACGAACCTACGTCCCCCGCATCAGCAGGCCGACCCCCAACCACTGCACCACCAGGGAAGCCCCTGTTGGAAGATTTTTAATCACAGTTTCAATTTCATTACTTGTGATTGGTCTGTTCCTATTTTCTATTTCTTCCTGGTTCTGTCTTGGAAGGTTATACCTCTGTAAGAATTTGTCTGTTTCTTCCAGGTTGTCCATTTTATTGGCATAGTGTTGCTCTTAGTAGTCTCTTAGGATGCTTTGTACTTCTGTGGTGTCTGTTGTAACCTCTACTTTTTTATTTCTAATTTTATTGATTTGAGTCCTCTCCCTCTTTTTCTTGATGACTCTGGCTAATGGTTTATCAATTTTGTTTATAAACTAGCTTTTTGTTTTTGATCTTTGTTATTGTTTTCTTTGCTTTTTGTTTTTGATCTTTGCTATTGTTTTCTTTGTTTCTATTTCATTTATTTCTTCTCTGATCTTTATGATTTCTTTCCTTCTGCTAATTTTGGGTTTTGTTTGTTCTTCTTTCTCTAGTTCCCTTAGGTGTAAGGTTAGACTGTTTATTTGAGATTTTTCTTGTTTCTTGGGGTAGACTTGTATTGCTATATACTTCCCTCTTAGAACTGCTTCTGCTGCCTCCCATAGGTTTTGGATTGTCGTGTTTTCATCGTCCTTTTTTTTCTAGGTAATTTTTAATTTCTTCTTTGATTTCTTCAGTGATCTCTTGGTTATTTAGTAACATATTGTTTACCCTCCATCTGTTTTTTTTTTTACATTTTTTTCCCAGTAATTGACTTCTAATCTCATAGCTTTGTGGTTAGAAAGGATGCTTGATATGATTTCAATTTTCTTAAATTTACTGAGGCTTGATTTGTGACCCAAAATGTGATCTATCCTGTAGAATGTTCTTTGCACACTTGAGAAGAAATTGTAATATGCTGTTTTTGGATGGAATGTCCTAGAAATATCAATTTATCTGGTCTATTGTGTCATTTAAAACTTGTGTTTCCTTATTAATTTTCTGTTTGGATTATCTGTCCATTGGTGTAACTGAGGTGTTAAAGTCCCCCCACTATTATTGTGTTACTGTCGATTTCCTCTTTTATAGCTCTTAGCAGTTGCGTTATGTATTGAGGTGCTCCTATGTTGGGTGCAGATATATTTATAATTGTTATAACTTCTTCTTGGATTGATCCCTTGATCATTATGTAGTGTCCTTCCTTGTCTCTTGCAACGTTCTTTATTTTAAAGTCTATTTTGTCTGATATGAATATTGCTACTCCAACTTTCTTTTGATTTCCATTTGCGTGGAATATCTTTTTCCATCCCCTCACTTTCACTATGTATGTGTCCCTAGGTCTTGTTTTTGTATCCATCAGCAAGACTGTGTCTTTTTGTTGGTGCATTTAATCCATTCACGTTTATGGTAGTTATTGATTTGTATGTTCCTATTACCATTTTCTTAATTGTTATGTGTTTGTTTTTGTAGGTCCTTTTCTTGTGTTCTCACTTAGAGATTCCTTTAGCATTTGTGGTAGAGCTGGTTTGGTGGTCCTGAATACTCTTAGCTTTTGCTTCTCTGTAAAGCTTTTGATTTCTCCCTCAAATCTGAATGAGATCCTTGCCGGGTAGAGTAATCTTGGTTGTAGGTTCCTCCCTTTCATCACTTTAAGTATATCATGCCACTCCCTTCTGGCTTGTAGAGTTTCTGCTGAGAAATCAGCTGTTAACCTTATAGGAATTCCCTTGTATGCTATTTGTCGTTTTTCCCTTGCTGCTTTCAATAATTTTTCTTTGTCTTTAATTTTTGCCAATTTGATTACTATGTGTCTTGGTGTGTTTCTCCTTGGATTTATCCTGTATGGGACTCTCTGCACTTCCTGGACTTGGGTGGCTATTTCCTTTCCTACGTTAGGGAAGTTTTCGACTATAATCTCTTCAAATATTTTCTCGGGTCCTTACTCTCGCTCTTCTCCTTCTGGGACCCCTATAATGTGAATGTTGTTGCATTTAATGTTGTTCCAGAGGTCTCTCAGGCTGTCTTTCTTTTCATTCTTTTTTCTTTATTCTTTTCCGCAGCAGTGAATTCCACCATTCTGTCTTCCAGGTCACTTATCCGTTCTTGTGTTTCAGTTATTCTGCTATTCATTCCAGTGTATTTTTCATTTCAGTTATTGTATTGTTCATCTCTGTTTGTTCTTTAATTCTTCTAGGTCTTTGTTAAACATTTCTTGTATCTTTTCGATCTTTGCCTCCATTCTTTTTCCAAAGTCCTAGATCATCTTCACTATCATTATTCTGAATTCTTTTTCTGGAAGTTTGCCTATCTCCACTTCATTTAGTTGTTTTTCTCAGGTTTCATCTTGTTCCTTCATCTGGTACAAAGCCCTCTGCCTTTTCATCTTGTCTATCTTTCTGTGAATGTGGGGTTTTTTCCCACAGGCTTCCAGATTGCAGTTTTTCTTCCTTCTGCTGTCTGCCCTCTCAACATTTTCTTTTTATATTCCTATGGTACAGATGAGTTTATATGAATATAAGATTGATTTAAGCTTCACTTGAAGTTCAAGTTTGAGTTTAAATAAGGAATTGATAGCAGTGACAGTGGTTTTAGTTTTTTTTAAACTAAAACTACATTTTCTAAATCTTTGACTTGGTCTTAATAGTGTGTTGTGCAACTTACAATTGTGTCATTAAAGCTTTAAAATTTTGTCACTAAAATAAAACATCTTGTTAAAGTTTAGTTCATCCTGGAAAAAGTAAGGATGGGACCAAGCTTGTAAAAGACAGTGCACCAAAGTTGGTAGAAAATTATTTTTCTCTGTTTTGTAATTGAAGAAAAATAGCCAATATGTCAAGTATTAGTCTGTATCCCTCTCTTAAGTTATTTCAGTATATGTCTTTTGGTTGGAAAATAATCTTTTCCTTTTCTCTGAACATCTATCTACCAGTTGATAAAACAAGCTATATGTGGAAAACTTCCAACTACTCTAGACTACTCAAAACATCCATGTGTGACAGCACTGCATTTTGTAGCAGTGTGGTTGTTTTGTACAAGGAATACTGACATTTTAAGTGAGGAAACGTCAAGGAATGGGATGAGAAATACTAGAAACTCTTGAGGTTGGATCTCATCTACAGTTTCAAAACATCATTATTTCAACCTATCCATTTTCTCACATCTTTAAAATATACAAAACTACAGAGGGAAAAGGATAAAAGTTAAGTTGTGCAGACCCTGATTCTGGGATACTTAGTAAATAGCAATGTTGTAACAAAAAAGTAAAGTTTCAGTATCTTTTTCCCCAGGGTGCCTAGGGTCTCTGGAGAAGGTGAAGGTCACCACTTAGCTGGCATCTGAATTTATTTTCTCCCTTCTATTCTTTAGCACAACTTACTAGTTGTACTTAAACCTAGCAGATTCTATTGTCCTTGAAAGATAAACAAATGCTGTAATTTTGTTAACATGCATACAAAAAGGTATGTGCAGTATTTATTAGTTAAATAAATATGTGGTATTTGAAATTCATATGGGGTCTTCTAATCTGAGAATTCAAAGTAAACCAGTGATAAAGAGAGCAATGCATTGGGTGAATTGCTTATTAATTTTGTTAATAGAATTTAATGAAGGGATTTGGTTGTATAATATATAACATGTTTTTTAATGAAAGTACTTTTATCTGAGTAACTAAAGTTTGAGTTATCTATCACAATATGATGGATTATTTATCTTCAGATTGTGTACCAAATTATAAATCCTGTTTCTATGCTTTGAACAGCTAAATTAGAAATATGGTACGGCTCTAGGGAAGTGAAAATTAGAAATTGGTGCAAATAGAAAATGATTGATACAGATCTCAGTCCTCAGTGACCCTGGTAGCTTCATTACCACCATACTGAAAGTGATGAGTCAGAAATGTGTCTATCCCTACCATTTCTATAGCCACTGCTTAACTTGAGATTTTTAAGTTAGAAATATTATTTTACATATTTTGGCAATTAGGTACAATTTTCCTCTTGAACAAGTTTCTTCAAATATTAAATAAGTTTTTTTGTTTTATGGATAAAGAGAGCCTCTGAAATTTAACATATAAAATTTTTCCTGCTGAAATTTCAGATCTTGAAGGTAATAGTATCTGCCTGCAGTTAGAACATATAGCCCTCAGTTGCACTGCTGATGATCAGTGTTGCTTATTTTCTTAATTAGTAAAGTAATGGATTCAGATAGGTGATTTAGTTATAAAAATAATCAAGAAATGAAGTGGTTAATATGCATCATACGTATATTGGAGATGAGTCAAATCTGCTCTGATAATTGTTCCAAACATTTTGCAATTACTTTGGTCCTTGTTTTTCTAGATAAAAATGTCCTAGTGCTTTCATATGCAAAGGATCCCAGCTGACCCAAGGGAGCTTTTGCTGCCTTGATTCAGGTGGCCACAAGCTATGCTGTAGGTCAAAGCTTCTCAATGTTTTGAATGACCAGTTCATATTTTATTTTTTAAAAATCTAATTCATTGGGAACTGAAAGGAGATTTATAGTGTAATTTAAGAAAGCACAGAGTAGTCATTTCAGTTTTTGTTCAGAAATAACTCAGTAATGTTACACGTTTCCATGCCTATCTTCAATCTTTCAGCAGTCACTAAACTTCATAGTTAAATTCTCTTCAATGAAATAATTTTGATATTGTATTATTTTTACTTTTTTTTTTTTTTTTTACATGTGGCAAACTTACCTTAAAGCATCAGTGTTGTAAAATGTTCCTAGCACATAATTTTCTCTACTTGTGACTTTGACAGCCCACTAACTGGACTATAACTTGTTCAATAAGACAAGCTCACTGATCTCATTTTAGGTTGTTGCATCAATGTCAAATTGCTATAAAAGTTTCTAAATACTTTCAATTTCTGTACTTAAGTCGTCATGGACCAAAACCAAACAATTCATGATCACTACCAACAATCCTGAATGACACTTTGTATAGCACCATTCTAGGTAACAACAGCTCATAAAAGATTTGTAAAAACTTCAGGGGAACCACAAGTTTTAAAGTAGTATCACTCTTCTGTGATCAATACAGATAGGTTCTTATGATCTTAGAATACCTCAACAAAATTAATTGATGTGTATCCCTTTTTATGTGGATATTTAAAATAATTAATATGCTTGTTAATTTATCTAATCTAGGTTGAATTCACACCAGTGCTGCTCTCACAAGATGCTATTCTAAGTCTGTCTGAGTTTAGTAACTCCATTTGCTAAGGTAAAAATAAATAATAATAGGGTTGTGCTATTATTTATCTCTCAGTCTTTATCATCCTCTTCAGCAAGGAGGGAGGACAGGCATTAAGAAAGAAATCAATTAAAATTATTAATTTTATATTAATTAAAATAATACATCCAAATAATGGGCATCAAAAGAACAAACTCTGGGGCTTCCCTGGTGGC
>RJWK010031847.1:0-23994 GCA_004363435.1 Platanista minor | reverse complement strand
GTGAAAAGCCTTTAGTTGTATTTGAAACTCACCCTGCCACTTTTATTTTTTTATTTTTAATAAATTTATTTGTTTGTTTATTTATTTTTGGCTGAGTTGGGTCTTTGTTGCTGCACGCGCGCTTTCTCTAGTTGCGACGAGTGGGGTCTACTCTTTGTTGCGGTGCGCGGGCTTCTCACTGCAGTGGCTTCTCTTGTTGCTGAGCACGGGCTCTAGGGCACGCGGGCTTCAGTAGCTATGGCACATGGGCTCAGTAGTTGTGGCTCGTGGGCTCTAGAGTGCAGGCTCAGTAGTTGTGGCACACGGGCTTAGTTGCCCCGCGGCATGTGGGATCTTCCCTGACCAGGGCTCGAACCCGTGTGCTCTGCATTGGCAGGTGGTTTCTTAACCACTGCGCCACCAGGGAAGCCCCTGCCACTTTTAGAACAATACATTTACATATAATATAAATGACACACAAGACCTCAAATACCTGAACTCTCAAAGGATACTACTTACTTTTTTTTTTTTTTTTTTTGCGTTACACGGGCCTCTCACTGTTGTGGCCTCTCCCGTTGCAGAGCACAGGCTCCGGACGTGCAGGCTCAGCAGCCATGGCTCACGGGCCCAGCCGCTCCACGGCATGTGGGATCTTCCCAGACCGGGGCACGAACCCACATCCCCTGCATCGGCAGGCGGATTCTCAACCACTGTGCCACCAGGGAAGCCCCAGGATACTACTTCTTTACCTGTCCTTACTATGATTCATGGTCACTGTTTTGTCAGTGATTCATTCAATAAGCAGATAAGTATCTCAGTCAGACATAGCTGGAAACTCAGCATAGCTGTCATGAGCCAGTTTCTAGTGTTGTGGCTTGAGACAGATAGGTATGAGAGATACAGAGAATTCAGTAGTAGTAGATCAAAATAGCTTTAACAGTTCTGACCTAACCAGACAAAAAAAGTATGAAAAGAATATAAAATTCCACAAGAAGTAGAAGAGATGAGCTGAAAGAAGTTAAGTGCCTCTGATTTGTAGGACTGCAGATTCAAATGAGGTAAAAGAATTATTTAAGAATAGAGACCTGGAATCCTCCAGGTGTGATACTGACTATACAAATGGTGCGGCATGTCCTCCAGTGGCTGGGGAAGAATACCGTGACATCCATGCCCTCCACCAGGTGTCAGACCTCTGACTGGTAAATTACCTAAGTCGCTCTATATAATGAACCTGCTCTTCCTGGGATGACAACTCTAAATCACTCTGGGTGAGAAGAACTCCAAGAATGTTTAGTTTTTTTAAATTTAATTTATTTATTTTGCAGTACGCGGCCCTCTCACTGTTGTGGCCTCTCCTGTTGCAGAGGACAGGCTCCGGACGCGCAGGCTCAGCGGCCATGGCTCACAGGCCCAGCCGCTCCGTGGCATGTGGGATCTTCCCGGACTGGGGCACGAACTCGTGTCCCCTGCATCGGCAGCCGGACTCTCAACCACTGCGCCACCAGGGAAGCCCCAAGAATGTTTAGTTTTAAATAGAGACACAGGACTTCCCTGGTGGCACAGTGGTTAAGAATCTGCCTGCCAATGCAGGGGACACGGGTTCGATCCCTGGTCTGGGAAGATCCCACATGCCGTGAAGCAACTAAGACCATATGCCACAACTACTGAGCCTGCACGCTGGAGCCACGAGCCACAACTACTGAAGCCCACGCTCCTAGAGCCCGTGCTCCGCAACAAGAGAAGCCACTGCAGTGAGAAGCCTGCACACCGCAATGAAGAGTAGCCCCCGCTCGCCGCAACTAGAGAAAGCCCTCACACAGCACGGAAGACCCAATGCAGCCAAAAATTAATTAATTAATTAATTAATTAATTTTAAAAATAAACAAACAGAGACACAATGATCAAATCGAACCCATAGTATTAAAACCTCTGATGTTAAGTTTAGGAATCATGGTGTAATCATCTGGACAAAGTTCAATATTTAGTTGATAAAATGTTTATTATGTTTAAGACAGTTTGATATATTAACAGACTATACTCGTAATTTCAAATTAATTTATTTTAAATTTGTGATTTTAAACTGGAAGGTGTAAGAGAATTTTACTTGGTTCTCCTTAGTATTGGAATTCTTAAGATGAACTTTATAAATTTTGTATTATTGGGTTTACAAGAATAGTTTAAGTACTTCGAGAAGTTCTGGTTATTAGATCAAGGCACTCGAATGCCTTGCAAAGTTTGCCTTGCAAACTTTGCTGGACTCATACTTTAAAGTGAACAATCTTCCCCCCTCCCAGCCTCCCACTCCCATAAGAATGGTGTGTTTATCTTGACTTTCATCTATATACTCAGTGTCTACTTGTCCTCTAGGTAAAAAGAATTTAAGTACCCAAAGGAGTTGAAAACTTATGTCTGCACAAAATCCTGCACAAGAATGCTTACAGCAACTTTATTCATAGTTGCCTAAAGTTGGAAGCAACTAAGATGTCCTTCAGTAGGTGAATGGTTAACTATATGTTATATCAATAAAATGGAATATTATTTAGTGCTAAAAAGAAATGAGCAATCAAGCCCTGAAAAGGCATAGAGGACATTTAAATGCATATTAGTAAATGAAGGAAGCCAATCTGAAAAGGCTACATACACTATGGTTCCAACTATATGACATTCTGGAAAAGGCAAAACTATAGGGACGGTAAAAGATCAGTTACTGCCAAGGGTTGGATGGGAGTGAAGGTAGTGAGGGTATTAACAGAGCACAAGGGATTTTTAAGGCAGTGAAACCATTTTGTAGAAGACTGTAATCGTGGATACATGTTATTATGCTTTTGTCAAAACCCATAAACCTGTACAACACAGAGTAAAGTCTAATGTAAGCTATGGACTTCAGTTATTAATGTTCATTTATCAATTTAACAAATTTTGTGCCATGGGAGAAGGATGTATGGGAACTCTGTATTTTAAGCTCACTTTTTCTGTAGACTTAAAACTATTCTAAAAAAGCAAAGTATATTAATTAAAAAAACACACACGCATAAGTAACTGGGTATTCAAGATTAGAGAAAAAGAAAATTTTAAAACAATAAAAAATTTTAAAATTAAGCCTTTCTTTTCTTTCTTTCTCTCCTTTCTTTCTCCCTCCCTCCCTCCCTCCCTCTCTCCCTCTCTCCTTCCTCCCTCCCTCCCTCCCTCCCTTCTTTCTTTCTTTCTTTGACCCTCTCCAATTTTGCCTTCCAACTTTTCCACAGAGATGGCCATCAGGGCCAGGGATACAGAGCTCATAAAAAAAGAAATGAAGAAAGCAGTGCTTCATTTAAGAATTTAATCAAATAAGTGTACAATGGCATACAAACCTTTTTGGTTGCTAAATTATAGCATTTAAGAGCTTCCCCCTAAGTTACTAGAACTTGAACTCAGACATTTACATACAGTTCACTCCAACAGCTGGAATTAATTGGCATCCTTGCTCAATTTCTCTGAAAGGAATTCTCCTAAGATAGCTATAATTGCAAAAGCAGTTTCTTGAAATTTCTATCCAGATGACTAATCAGGTCTTTAATTTAAAAAATAAAACTGCTAAGAGTTTTGACTAACAGAAACATAACTACCACACTCTGTGTGATCATTCTGATGTTAATTTACCCTTAAGGGGTCCTTTCCAAAACATGAGTAATAAAAATTTTAAACATTGATAAATAAATTTATGATATAGAAATTTAGTCAAATAGAAGTAGTCCTATTAGCAAAAAAATTCATTAAAAATAATTCACACTTATTTCCCAAGTCCCTAATATTAAAGTTCATCCTATGTGAAAAATTCTGTTAGTAAGAACTATATTTGCTATACTTTGCGTATCAAGCTATCATTTCTTTTAAAAAGTCATCCAAAAATTTTTGATCTAAAAATAATCACTTCTAAGTTATCAGCTTTATACACGTCTCCACTATTTATACCACAGCAAGAAAGGCAGGGCAACAAAAACAATAAGTATGAAATAAATGTCTTCTAGCTCTGAAAAATTCCCTCTAAGAGTATTTGAATTTAATTTTTAGAAAAAATTATATGGTTTTACTGGTTTTCATAAGGCATTTTACTTAAAAGAGATGATTTTCAAATGACTAAAATGTTACCATTATCTCTCATTTATACAAAAATTTTCCTGGAGGGCCCTAGGGACCCGTTACAAATCTCAATTGCTAAATTGGAGGCATCCTCCATTAAATTAGCAAGCTCTGGCCCAAATCAGATGCTCACTTACATATAAACACAACTGCAGACTCACAGATGGCTACATTTCAGCCTGTGACTTGTAGTACAAAGTACAGAAGTAGTCTCTACCTCCTGGCTACACTGTGAAACTCACACTTACCAGCTAAGTACATAAACTTTAGTTGTGTACATAATCCTATTCTTTATGAATAGGCCTTAAGATATTAATTTGGCCATGAATTGTGAACTGAAGCCAAAATTTCAACAGCACAGGCTATACAACCAAAGGTAACCTTTCATGATTTCCTGAGAAGAATATAATTGCTTGTTTGAGCCAAGAAGGGCATAAACTGCAAATCCACCAAAACAACTTAATCAGCAAATATTTGAAATATTGCCAGCGAACGGCAGTTCAATCCTTGTGGCCATTTGATGTAAAGCTATTACTGTCTTTTTTTATTACTATTTTAAATTATTATTATTATTATTGGTATTATATCATCATCATATTATTATTATTATTATCATCACCATGTGTATTTCTTTTTTGTGTGTGTGTTGTTTTTTTTTTTCTTTGCGGTACGTGGGCCTCTCACTGTTGTGGCCTCTCCCGTTGCAGAGCACAGGCTCCGGACATGCAGGCTCAGCGGCCATGGCTCACGGGCCCAGCCGCTCCACGGCATGTGGGATCTTCCCGGACCGGGGCTCAAACCCGTGTCCCCTGCATCGGCAGGCGGACTCTCAACCACTGCGCCACCAGGGAAGCCCCACCATGTGTATTTCTTTACACTGTTAACAAAAATAACTTCTTTTGTAGCACTTGACAATTCATAAACCCAGGAGATGGTTACAGTAGTCCCATAGGGCAAAACGGAAAAGTACAGTATTTGTTAACCCTTTTTAAAGATACTTTAAAGAAATTGATGCCCTGCTTTGCTGAGTAACTTGTCCAGGACTACAGAAAAGCTAACCAGTGGCAAGGGCTTGAAACCAGTTCTTCTCAGTCCACATCCTTTCCACGAAACCATGCTACCTTTTATTAGCTACTGTTCCACTGGGATTTAAAAGAGCAGAGGTAGAACTACTGAGAAGGTAGCTCCCCTGAGAGCAGTTGTTTCCAAAACAATTGTGGTACTATCCTCTACAAATACGTGTTCACTCTTAGGATGATGCAGACAGCTACAAGGGTTTTGGACACCTGTCCCACTCCCTCACTAACTGTGTGGCTCTGGGCAAGCTGCATCCCTTTTCCTGAAGCTTTGTTTTTTTCACCTATAAAATGGAGGTTATGGCAGTAGCTATACCTCACAGGGTAGTTGTGTGGGTTCGATAACATATAAAGCAGGTAGTCATGTGCCCAGCTCAGAGTCCGTGCAGAATTTCTAAAAGGGGAGGAGAATCACAGGGAAGGAACTCCAGGCTGCGCTGGCCCCAGTACAGTGTGAGAGACTGAACTGGGACAAGAGGATAAGGAAACTGCTATTAATTCATATTGTACTAAAGCTCATCCACTAAGGAGCCACACAAACCCTGTGATTCTGAAACTCTGAAACTTTCTTTCAGAAAATTTCATCCCTTGAGCTCAAATACAATCTTTCTAGGAAACTCCTTCCATCTCATCACTCTCAGTATTAACTTTTTTGGCTGTGCCACCTCCAAAAATAATCAAGGAATAAAACAGCCACTCTCTGATCCTCTACTATGAGGCTAGCATTCTGCTGGATTCTGCCAAGAATACTAAAGAAATGAAATACTACATGCCACCTTCCAAAATAATATAGCACTAAAGACAAGAACAGCTCACACAAAGCTGCTGAAGAAATGTGATAAAATATACAATGAAGTACAGAATTGTACAGTACTAACTATAAGCAGGACTAATAGACTAGGTATGAAAGAACAGAAGACTTGGAGGAAGGGACATTGCAGGTGGGGGGATAAGAGAAGCCAAGGCCTGAAGGCCTGAGGGTGACAGTGGGCAGTGGAGGTTGTGGGCAGGGATCTCCAGGAGGCTACAGAGCAGACTCTACACTGAGGATAATCCTTACTGCACTGGAGGAAAGGCAGGGGATGGTGAGAAACCGAGTTCAGTAACAGGTATGGTAGGGCCAGATAATGGAAGGCCCCTCATAGTCAGGCAGAGACATTGACCCTGATGAAGCAGACAAGAGGGAAGCACTTCAGGTTCCTACACAGGTAAGGGCAATGTTGAATGTGGTTGAAGCGAACCCCATGGGGCTCGGCTCACAGCCCTCCTCATTGCCAACACACCCATCTCTCAGCTACTGCTCCACCGCTGTGTACTTTAGTGGGAAGAGCCCTTGGCTGCAGGAACAGCCTCCCCCAGTTCATGCCTCCTCTCAGGGGGTGACTTGCTCAGAGGCAGGCACTTGGGGAGGCAGAAAGGGAGAGAATAAATAACACATGGTTACAGAGAAAAGGAGAGCCATACAGGAGAGGAAATCAGAGACTGTGAAATGAGTCACATCAGGCACCTCTTGGTAGAGCTGAGGGTGTTGAAGGGTCTGGCCCTTTGCCTCCATTTGTGAGAGCTCTGAAGGCCCATCCCAGCTCTGAAGCACTCTATAGGATCAGTTACAAATTCACTGCAAGTGAACTTCTCTCTGTTCAACCTGCCTTCCTTAATTCCTTGCAGGTGAAAGTACCTGCACTTCCCATTAACCTGCATACAACCCTGCCACTGAGCCTGTTTCCAGGGAACCTGACCTAAGACTATGCTTAAAGAGGATGAATCCAGCAGCAGAATGTACAAGAAATTGAAAGGCTGGACCCATGAATCAGAGGAGCCCAGAATGAAAGTTATTTCAAGACCTTCACTACTTTATTATATCTGGTTAGGAAAACAGTAAGGAAGATGGAAAAGAAGAGGATGAAAGTGGAAGTCATTTTGATGAAACTCTGCAAACATGGAGACCGATTACATTAGAGGAGAGAGAGGAGTCTAACGTAACATGACCCCAGCACAGATAAACGAATTTCTCTCAGTCAGTGAAAATAATGTTATCCCTGAACACAATGAGATAATTGGTCCTGGGGCATCCAAAACACTTTGGTTGAGCTGGAGAGAGCAGCAGCACATTCAATGAGTTATCCTAGGTTGCCTGAATTTGGGGGCATGAATAGTCAAGGCTAGAGATGTGGTTTGGGAAATCGGCACAGAGAAGTGACAGCTGGTACCATAAGGGTCATGAACTCTCGTGAGGAAGTGAGGAGAGTCAAAACCATGGATTTCAGGATGCCCTCAGGAAGCAGAAAGATAAGGCCTCTGCAGAGAAGAAAGGGGTCTTCAAGATGCCAGATTTAGCAGATAAAAATACAACAGAATGCCCAGTGAAATGCTGCAAGGGACATATAATTCTTCAGTGATAGCAGCAAACAGTGTCAAGTAACAAAATAGTGTTAAAGATGACCAAGAATTTGAAAAGGTCATGAGTTTTTGCTAAGTGGAATTTACTCGTAACCTTTAAGGGAAAACATTCTAGTTTTTATTTGAAAAATCCTATAAAAGATTTGATTCCTGTGTTTGAACAACCGTGTGTGCTTTCTTAACATTTTATTTCTGGTTAAATTATTCTTTTACCAAAATTGCTTCCAAGGGGGGAATTTCACTGCTTCTCAAGAGAAAGGACAAATGTTCAGCATTAGAAATCCTCCTCTTCCAACTGAGAGAAGGTTAACATGCCTCAAAAATCTGGCAGCTCTCAAAAGGCTGGTTTTCTACATTAATATATGCATTTAAATGACCATTTAAAACCTTTAAAAAATGTCTTCTCTCTCTTCTCTCAAGACTACAAGTTGCTTAGAGTGATTCCATGAACTCAGGGGGCCCACAGCAATTAAAAGGAAGACAGTTCCCTACATGTTTATGTCTATGTCTTTTTTAAAAAAATCACACTCACCAGGGAAATGAAAAACATGAATTGCATTTATTAAACAACATGAGTTACCTAAAATAAGCTTTAATTCGGAGGGATGTTTCGATGTGTATTTTCATGTGCACGTATACAGAAAGGGCTGTAGTCTGGAAATATGAGCATTGAAGAAAGCTTCCTAGATATCCTCTGGGCCACATATGCATAACAAATCATTTCAGTTACTTACTTGCAAGCAAAGAAAAATAAACATTCTTCATAAGAAAAGTCTATAGGTTTGAAAATCTCAGCCCTTGACTGTCATCTCAAATTTGCTTTTGCATTATACTCCATCTCTGAAATACAAAAGGCCATGTACTGCCCTCCAATGACGCATAAAGCTTCCACTAACAACCCCATGCAGAGACCAAGGCAATATATCACCATACTTAAGGATGCTTTATGAAGCCCAAAAGCAATACACGGGTTTATCAAATCACTGAAATAATACACCCATATATTTCTCTGGTCATATTTTTGCTCCAAGTACAGCAATATGTATAATTACACAACAACGAATAAAGAAGTTGGGTAACAAATTATATGTATATACACACACAAAATTGTCCATTTGTTCTTTGTGGGTTTTAAGATTTTTCTTTACTCAGAACATTATAGAATGAAGAAGGTTTTACTTAAAGAAGGTAGGAACTTGTCAGCCAAGTATTTTCAATAATCTACTACTGAGGTAAAAATCTTCTGGAAACATAAGAAGTTATCTGAAAGTATAGTTTTTCAAGCTGTAGCTAAGCTACCAGCGCTCTCTAATTCTGAAAACTTTCAAGCCTGCATTTGAAAACAAAATTGTATCATAAGCAGCTGTGTTTTCATGTTTTTCCATTTTCAGTTTGATTTAGCTCCCCTGATAGAGCAACATTTTAAAAATATTTTCTTTTGCACTAATTATTCCACTATGGGCAGTATCAATAAGTTCTGCAATATTAATCACCTAAAAATTAGCAGGATGTCTAGTATTTGGTTAATCTATGTTCCAACAGTTAATTGGTTATGGGTGAATCCTGCCAGGCAAGTTTCGATTGTTTTCTAACACATTCATGATTCTGCTAGAGAGGGCTGCATCTGTTAGGCTAAGAAAGGAAATTTGGAGCATGAATTGGGGTACTGATCTATGGCTGGTCTGTGCCAGTCAGGTATAAATCACTTAAGGGTTAAGTCTTAATCTCTCTGATCCTGCCTCTAGGAAGTGGTACATCCTCGTGTTAAGAGCTGTGCTGTAGGGTCAGATGCACATGAATTCGAATCCATCTGGTTATCAACTCTGTGGGTTTACAGTCTGCTGGTTAGAATGGGTTGGTGGTGGAAGTTACTGGTCCCCTATAACACCATCAACCATCTGTAATATTCCAAATGTATTAATATAACCAGGGCAGAGGGAAAGAACTACTCCAGATGCACATCAACCCTGGAAGTCCCAGGGAAAGTAGAAATGTTTAACTGCTTCCCACGGGCTTACAATTATTTTAATACATTTAAAGGCACTTAGAGGGGCTTCCCTGGTGGCGCAGTGCTTAAGAATCCGCCTGCCAATGCAGGGAACATGGGTTCGAGCCCTGGTCTGGGAAGATCCCATATGCCGCGGAGCAACTAAGCCCACGTGTCACAACTACTGAGCCCGTGTGCCTGGAGCCCGTGGTCCACAACAGGAGAAGCCACCGCAGTGAGGGGCCCGCGCACCGCAATGAAGAGTGGCCCCTGCTCGCCACAACTAGAGAAAGCCGGTGCATAGCAACGAAGACCCAATGCAACAAAAAACAAAAAATAAATTTTTTGTAAAAAAAAAAAAGTTTAAAGGCACTTAGAAAATCATGTAATAGACAACTGTTTATTAAACGCCTATTACACATTTAGAATTTTTAAAATACTACCCAGGTCATCTTAAATAAACAAACCCAACAATCTGCTGCTCATCATGGAAACTGCCTCAAATCTCCGGGAAAAAAAAAAACCGCCCCTCCAGAAAAATTAATCCTGGCCTTCAACAAGAAAATTTTATAATCATAAGTACTTCTGTGAAACCAAGTTGTCATCATTAAAACTGACCCCTGCTGCTGGTTCCTGCCCATACTAGCCCTAAACTTCAGGACACAAGGAAGAAGTATCAGCTCACAGACAACAGAACCACTGCCAATTTCTTGCTTATTATTTCCTTTAACTCTTTTCCTTGGGCCCTGTTCAAATTGCTACCACTTTTAAAAAGTGCTATTATCAATTCAGTTCTTGTGAGTATACTCAGGGACTTGCCTGAGATGGCATGTATCCAAAAATACACATGTCCTACACTGAAATTTCCTTTAACTTTCTACTTCTAAATTTTTCCCACAATAAACTGCATGGTACATTTCCTCCACATATGGTATTAATCTGCTTTTTAAAAAATTAAAATAGGAATTATTTGATGGGTCTTCTGAAGAGTTCTACCACATTCCAAAATGTCAGAAGAAGATGAGAAATAGAGAAAAACCGAAATGATGTATCTTTTTGGCACTTCCCACTGAGATCAGTTATAATCTGTGGTGAGGGCTGCATTTTTCAAGATGTGATTCACCGCCAGATCTCCGACCATCTTCTCTACAATGATGATTCAACATGACTTTCACTCCAGGCCTAGCTCTCCTGATCTTGGTAGTTTAAACTACCTACTGAACTCTCTAGGACTCAGTTTGTTCTTTTGTAAAATGAAGGAACCAGATGACAAGGTCACTAAAATTCTTCTCAGCTCTAAAATCCTATGGTTTGGTGATTTCTAACTGGTATAAATGGCTATCACCTCAAGTTCAGCATATGTAACATCTATTCAACCCCTCTGACCATAAAACTGCTGCCACCTCTGGCTTCCTGTTTCTATAAATGGTTCTGTCAACCTCAAACTCACTCTAAGACACTCAAAATTGTTCTTAGCTCCTTATTAATCCCCCTCAACTGTCGGACACATTCTTCCTTTTCAGTGTCTTGTTCCAGCTCCCCTTTCTCAGGCTTCATGGCATTCTCTTGCAGATCCCTGGGTTTCTTGGTCTTTTCCTCACCAATTATCCCAGATGCCCCAGCCACATTAATGATTCAGGGTCAACAATGAAACACATAGTAACAAACATCACAGTAACAACAACAAGTTAAGAAAAAAGAAAACCCAGGGCTTCCCTGGTGGCGCAGTGGTTGAGAGTCCGCCTGCCGATGCAGGGGACACGGGTTCGTGCCCCGGTCTGGGAAGATCCCACATGCCGAGAAGTGGGTGAGCTCGTGAGCCATGGCCACTGAGCCTGCGCATCCGGAGCCTGTGCTCTGCAATGGGAGAGGCCGCAGCAGTGAGAGGCCCGCATACCGCAAAAAAAAAAAAGAAAAAAGAAAACCCAGAAGTCTCCAGAACAATACCCAAATTATCTTTTTAGTAGACTATCAAAGAACACAGGAACAGCTGGACTTTTCATAAGAAAACATTTAGGAACAACCTACACACCCCACTGTCAAGAGATTTACTTCTTCAATGGCTGTCAAACTGGTGATGGGATTGAGGTGGAGGGGAAGAAGTGATATTTACCTTAGTCAGCTACCCTAGTGGGCATGCCTTTCTCTGTTCATTTCTCTTTACATGAATCCTACCTATCTGCTATGGTCTAAATGTTTGTATCTCCTCCACCCCTGACAAATTCATATTTTGTAGTCCTAATCCCCAAAGCTGATAGTACTAGTAGGTGGGGCCTTTGGGAGGTGGTTAGGTTATGAGGGTGTTGCCCTCATGAATGGGATTAATGTCCTTTAATTTTTTCTTTAATTTTTGTTTTTATTTTTTGACTGTGCCACACGGCACGTGGGATCTTAGTTCACCAAAGATCAAACCCGTGCCCCCTGCAGTGGAAGCCCAGAATCCTAACCACTGGACCGCCAGGGAATTGGGATTAATGTTCTTTAAAAAGAGCTCTCCAGCCAATTCCACTACATGCGGATACAGTGAGAAGTCTCGACCTGGAAGAGGGCCTTCACCCAACAATCCTGCCACCCTGATCTGGGACTTCCAGCCTCCAGAAATGTAAGCAATAAATTTCTGCTGTTTATGAGCTATGCAGTCTCTGTATTTTGTTATAGCGGCCCAAACCAACTAAGACACTATAATTTAAGCTCAGCCCAAATCTCTTCCATGTCCACACCAGAGCTCTCTTTCTTTTCAATCCAGAAACCACTACGGTCCTTTTCATTACTGTTTAAATTCCATTAAAACACTAACTGGTCTCTTGGCTTGTTCCATTTTGGTGGCAGCAGAGAAAGAGCTGGGACATGACTAGTCAATGCTGGCTTCATACCACAACCCTCAGAATACAAAGGCCCCAGAGGTTATCAATAGTTTACAACCGAACACAACTGAGCACATCATAAAGTATAATGCAGAAAGTGCTAAGAGATAAGTTTAGATAAGTTTATAAAGGAGAAAACAACAAAAACAGAGCAAGCAAAAAGAGCACAAAAGGAAAAAGATTATTTCTGTGAAAGTCAAAAAAGTTTCAGTGAAAAGACAGGACTTAAATAAGGTCTTAAAAGATGGTCAAAGCAGAGTTGGGGAGGGACTGGGAGGACTGAGGCTTGAAAAGGGTAAGGGACATTCCTTCCCCCAATATATAGCTGCTCTGGCTGCTTCTCCACTACGGAGTCATAAAAGTTCAACCTGTCGATCGCCATTTACAATCAGCTGCTTGGCTGCATAAATTATACAATGATTTTTTGCTTCTACTGGGTTACTTTATCTCACTGAACAAATAGTGTGTTGTGATTAAAGCTATTGTCAAAAACTGACAGCAATGACATATGGCTTCAAAGGTTCTTTAGCACAGCTTTATAGGCTGTCTCTTTCCATCTTCCATGTGCTTAGGGCGGCTCAGTTCAGCACAGAGACAGCTCCTATTCCTCACCTTCTGCCTTCCTGGAATAATGAAACATCCAACATCACTGATGTCAACACTGTTAACTAGAAGACAATTTCTGGCACGTGAGTAGGAGTAATTTTTTTTTCAGTTCTGACGTAGAAGTGGCCCATGTTTCTTGTAATGACAGGACAGGCTGGGAAACACCAACAAGAGACCCTCAAAATCTTCCTTGTGACTGTCTGAACATCACTCAGGCACCACCTCTTCCATCATTAATTTAAAGGCTCTTTGACTTATCAACAGTTTCCCTCTCACTCTTTCCCCTCTATAGACATTTATAATTAGATCCTATAATTCAACTGATAACATGTTTATCTTTCTCCACTAATCAATTTTAAGATCTTTGAGAATAGGAGGTAACAGTTTTTATATTCAACAAAATAAGTTTTATTTCTGATAGTAAAAATAACAGACTTTAGAGAAGTTGGGATAAAGAGGAATAAAGATGTTCTAGATTTAACAATTTAATAATTAACTTATTATTAATTAATAATTAAAGATTTAATCATCACTAGTGTTACATTAATTTTCTTCTATTTTTTAGCTGAGTGTATAAATATACATTTCAATAGAATTAGGAAAACACTTATTTGAGGTATAATATAAACCATAAAAGATACCCACTGTAAATATAAAATAAAATGACTTTTAGTAAATCTGTAGGGCTCTGCAGCCATTACCATATCTCAGATTTGTCCAGCCATAAACAAAATACAGTACTGGAACAATTTTGTTTCAACAGACAGTGGTGACAGTTTGCAGTCAGTCCCCTCTTCCAAACCCAGCCCCAGGCAACCACTGATCTGCTGTCTTTATAGATTTGCCCTTTCTGGGAATTTTATATATATACAACCAGGCTTATATAACTGAGCATAAATGTTTTCAAGGTTCAAACGTGTTTGTTTGGTTTTTTAAAAAATATTTATTTTTATTTTGGGCTTCATTGGGTCTTAGTTGCTGCATGCAGGCTCTTCGTTGTGGTGCGCGGACTTCTCTCTAGTCGTGGTGTGGACTCCAGAGTATGCAGGCTCAGTAGTTGTGGTGCACGGGCTTAGTTGCCTCGCAGTATGTGGGATCTTAGTTTCCTGACCAGGGATGGAACCTGTGTCCCCTGCATTGGAAGGCAAAGTTTTAACCACTGGACCACCAGGGAAGTCCCTCAAGGTTCAAACATGTTGAAGCATATTATTAGTAGGTAACTCCTTTTTATTGCTATATGAATGTTTAACATTTTGTGTATCAATTCAACAGCTGATGGACATTTAGGTTGTTTCTTGATTTCGCCTATTCTGCATAGTAACATTAGAAACATTCATGTACGTGTCTTTGTGTAGAAGTGTTTTCCTTTCTCCTAGATAGATTTCCAGAAAATGCTGGGTCATATGGTAATTTAATATTCCACTTTTTAAAAAGCTGTCAAGGGCTTCCCCGGTGGCAGAGCGGTTAAGAATACTCCTGCCAATGCAGGCGACACGGGTTCGAGCCCTGGCCTGGGAAGATCCCACATGCTGCGGAGCAACTAAGCCCGTGTGCCACAACTACTGAGCCTGCACTCTAGAGCCTGCGAGCCACAACTACTGAAGCCCGCACACCTAGAGCCGGTGCTCCGCAACAAGAGAAGCCACCGCAATGAGAAGCCTGCTTGCCGCAACTAGAGAAAGCCCACTCTCAGCAATGAAGACCCAGCGCAGCCAAAAATAAAATAAAATTATTTTAAAAATAAATAAAAATTTAAAAATTAAAAAGCTGTCAACATGTTTTCCAAAGTGAGTATACCACTTGATATTCCCACTAGCAATGTATGAGGGTTCCAGTTACTCCACATTTTTGCAATATTTGGTATTATCTGTCTTTTCTATTACAGCCATTGGATTAGGTGTATAGTCACATCACACTGTGGTTTTAATTTTCATTTTCTTTATGACTAACAACTTTCAGCTTTATTTAATGGGCTAATCAGCCATTGGTATATCTTCTTTGGTGAAATATCTATTCAAATCATCCATATAAAAAATTGGGGGGAGTTTTCTAATTATTGAGTTTTGGACCTCTTTATATATTTTATATATTTTGGAGATAAATCTTTTATCAGATATATTATTTGGAAATATTTTCTCCCAATTTGTGGCTGATCTGAAAATGTCTTTAGCCTTCATTTTTGAAGGACAGTTCTGTTCGATACAGAATTTTTGGTTGACAGGTTTTTTTGTCTTGCTTTTGAACATTTTAAATACGTCATTACATTACTTTCTTGCCTCCACTGGTCTTGATGGGAGATTAGATCTTAAACATATTTTTTTCTCCTGCATGTAATGAGTTGCTTTACTCCTGTTGCTTTCAAGATTTTCTTTTTGGTTTTGTCTTCCAACAGTTGGACAATGATGGGTCTAGGTAGGTGTGGGTCTCTATGTTTCTCCTAATTTTGGTTCATTTATCTTCTTGGATAACAGATTAATCATATTTTTCAATAACTTTAGTAAGTTTGGGCAATTATTTCTTCAAATTTGCTCCTTTCTCTATCCTCTCTTTTCGGTACTGTCAAATTCCTTTCTAATATACATGACCTATCAATTTTTTTTAATGAATATTAAAAAGTCTCCTTGGGCTTCCCTGGTGGCGCAGTGGTTGAGAATCCGCCTGCCAATGCAGGGGACACGGGTTCGAGCCCTGGTTTGGGAAGATCCCATATGCCATGGAGCAACTAGGCCCATGCGCCACAACTACCGAGCCTGTGCTCTAGAGCCCGCGAGCCACAACTACTGAGCCCATGTGCCACAACTACTGAAGCCCGCGTACCTAGAGCCCACGCTCTGCAACAAGAGAAGCCACTGCAACGAGAAGCCCGCGCACCACAAGTAAGAGTAGTGCCTGCTTGTCGCAACTAGAGAAAGCCCACGTGCAGCAATGAAGACTCGATGCAGCCAAAAATAAAATAAAAAAAAGATAAATAAATTTTTAAAAAAGAAAAAGAAAAAAAAAGTCTCCTTGTTTACTATCATCCTTGAAAGTTCCTCCAACATTCAGGAAATTTATCTTAAACTAGAGCTCAAAGGTAAATAATACTAAATCCTGTCAGTGGTCATGACAGTGGTCATGAATTAATTACTGTTTAAAGTTTGCCATCTTTTGACTATTTCTAAGTCACTAGATAGAACACAGCTTAAGCAGCAAAATAGTATAACAGTTTCTCAAATTCTGAGAAGTAACGAAGGTATACCAATGGATTGTAGTTTTATAAAGCAACTGATAGGAGCTATGATAATTACTATCATGACAAGCAGTTGATATGTAGATTATGGATTCCCATCACTTTTTAAAAATTAGCCAAGAAATTTTGAAGGGAGGAAGGTATCACCTTTGAAACAAACTCTTCACTTAAAAGACCCCAGTTAAAACCCTAACTTAGCTGTTTCCTAGTAAACTGTGTGACACAGGATAATTTACTTATCTCTAGGCCTCAATTACTTCATCGGTAATATGGAGATACTAATATCTATATTAAACACAGGATTATTGTGGGAATTAAATGAGGTAGCATCTTTAAAATGTTATTAGCATGACAGGTATCAAAAAAGTCTATAAAGATTTTTAGCCAGTTATAAATGCCCTCAAATTAGAACTAGTTATATAGTTCTTCTAAATGTGTTTTAAATATAAATGTATCAGAGCTTAATTTATATTTCCAATAAAATACTTATGTTTTCAAATATAAGTTGGAAACTGTATTTCCAAATAAAATAAGACATAATATAAAATTTTTTACAAATTTAAAGCAGACAAGAAATGTTATTTCATTAAAAAAACTTTATCTATTAAAATTAAAGAAAATACATGATTTTTATAGTTTTTAAAGTCACATGATCTGAGAGCTTGGAAATTTTTTGTTGATATCAATTGGCAGACACCCATCAAATTACTCAGACTTACAAAGAATAACAATTTTGGCAATTTACATAAGCTTACTTAGAATCAAAGTCTAGACTCATAGATTTTTATCTTCCACTTAAAAAATTTTTGTCAATTGTTAAGTGCTCTGAAGCAATTTATGTTAATTTTGTCAGTGACAGGCATAAAGGGTTATTATTAGAAGGTTTAAAAGAAATATTCTAAGCACAATAATGTGCATCACACTACAGCAGGTGTGGATGAGGAATACTGATGATACAATTATAGATCCTTTATCCAGGAAAAGATCCACGCTGGTACTATTATTTTGATCACGAAGATGTAAGATCAAATAGTCCAACCCCTCCATTTCAAAGAGAAAGAAACTAAAGACAAAATATGTTAAGTGACTTGCTCACCATCACATAGCTAGTTGCACAGTCTTCATCAAGACTCAGAATTTTGCTGTATGGTGCTTTCCCAGCTTCACCTGTCTGCTTCTTAACAGCCGGAAAGTCTCTATATACAATTTTGATCGTACAGGTTTCTGTGTCAACAGTAATGCAGTATAGTAGAATAAAAAGTAAGGATTTGGAATTTATTCACTCATTCATTCGCTTATTCATTCAACACATACTGAATGGCTAGCATGTGTCAGGGTACTAGGTAGAAGACCCAAGCTGAACTCCATACCTACCACATAATTATTTGTGTGACTTCGGACAAAAATTTCTTTAGATCCCAGCTTCATAATTATTAGCACGAAGATAGTAACATCACCCTTTCTCACAATGTTGAAAGATTAAATGAGATCATGTACTTGGAAGTGCCAAGTAAGGTCCCCAATTTACGTACAACTGGCCTATTATCTGTATTGCACGCCATATGAACAATTGTCACATGAATGTCCAACCTCAAACTTAACATGTTGAGATTGAACTTACTATCTTTCCCTTCCTGTAACTGCTATCTTTCTTGTATCCTAAGACATTTCATCTACTTCCTTTCAAGCCTTGCTTGTATCTCCTGACTCTTTATCAGTACTATCAAAAGCCATGATGATATCATATAAAGATTTTAAGTTAGAATAGCTGGCCTCAGCACTGGCTACTTAATTTCTCTAAGTTCCCATCAAAGAATGAGTTTCAAAGCACCTGAACCTGAATTAAGCCATTAAGCACTCTAGCTCTATAAGATAAAATTCAAAGTCCACCTTTGGACATAAATCTAGGTAAGATCAGGGCTGCTTACAAGTGGTTTCCACTTTAGGTGGAAATTATGTGTTGACATCTAAATTCCCAGGTAAGGTTAGAAGTGGCAAGCAGCCACTTGAAAACTACTTTACTATGCACAGTGCTTTCCTACTTTGAAATCTTCTTGCTATTGACGTTTTGTGAATGAGGAAATTGACCAAGCAGCAGAAAAAAGGCACACTCAAATTAAAGTGCTTCCTCTCAATTGAACAAGCCATGCCACTCCCTCATCAATGTAAAAAATGTAAAAATGAATATATCCCAAGCATCTACCACCCTCATCCTAAATATTTCAAGTTCTACCACTAGATACACAGAGGAGTTATTGTGCATGGATTTCTAGTATTAGTAATAGCAAAAGAGAGTGAGCAATGGTGCTAGCTTTTGCTTCCACACATAAAGAGCAGAAAAGTAAGTCTTATGAAAGGCAAGAGAGGAACAAATAACCAAAACTGCCCAGAGTTGCTTTTTCTTACTATATGGTCATTTATCTCCATTAAAAATCACTCGGAAGTCAGATTTTATTAGGAAAAACGTGAAATATTTTATTCAAAGGAAAATACAATGTCTTGTTGTGATCAGTTCCTTCAGGCCTCAACAATTCTTGTACCATTCATCTCCAGAGCATTCAGAACTCTGAGTTTAAAGACTCCTTGGGAAATCAAAACCATAATGCAGAGGTAGATGGTTCCTGATGGCACAAACCAATTCCTGTGTTCTGCAAGTCGGGTTACTGAGGCCCAACACCATTAGGTGATGTTACAGATTGAACTGTGTCTCCCAAAATTCATATGTTGAAGTCCTAACTCCAGCACCTCAGGATATGATGGTATTTGAAATAGAATTTTTTTCAGAGGTAATTAAGTGAGGTCATTAGAGTAGACCCTAATCCAATATGATTGGTGTCCTTATAAGAAAAGGAAATTTGGACAACGGCACAGAGAGAAGATGATGTGAAGACACAGGGAAAAGACAGCCATCTATTAGCCAAGAAAGCCTTGAAACAAATCCTTCTTTCATTGCCATCAGAAGGTGGGCCCTGACACCTTGACCTCGGACTTCTAGCCTCCAGAAACATGAGATGCTGTTTGAGCCACTCAGTCTGTGGTACTGTGTTATGGCAGCCCTAGCAAACTAGCATGGTGATGAAAAACAAAGTCAGGATCAAAACCCAGCTTTCCAGACTCTAATATGAGGCTTCCCAACTCACTACACTGTCTTGCAATTTAGCTCTCTGTTTTCACTCAAAGTTCTCTTCCATAAAAATCTTCCCACTTGTTCAACTTGTTAAAGACCATGTTAATATATACTGTTTATGCTGGCCTCTTGTGAGCTACAGTTCCACATCACAAAAAGACATTTTTGTATAGCTGTCTCATGAACTCAAGCCCCAATGTGTAAAACCCCAATCAACTACTCCACAAAGTTAGTATGGACACTGTTTTAAAATCTAAGAAAGTCTAGGTCCAAGATTCAAGTCCTTGGACAAGTCATCTAACCTCTCTGAGCCTCAATTCCATATTAATAATACAAATTCTACAAACAATATAAATTCTACACCCCCAAAAAAGAACCTTCAAAAGGCTAATGTGAAGGTTAAATTGGATAATAGCCCTTTCAAACTGCAAAGTGTTAAAAGCAATTCTCCATGCAACCAAAAACTATTTCTCTCTCTGGCACCATTGTTTTTACTCATTCAAACTCAAAACCATTGATATTTCCCTCTCAAATTGCCTATAACTAATGTCTGGCATTTCTTTCTCTGCAACATCATTTTTTGTCACTGCTTTCTAATAAATCCTCATGATTTCAAATCTGCACTGCTCTGAATGACTGATTTATCAGCTTCTGGCTTCCTCCTTATCTAATCTATATCACATCCTAATATCAGATTTATCCTCCTAATACACTCAACTCAAAAGTCTTCAGAGGCTCTCTAACCCACAGAACCAGGTCCCACCTACAGAGCCCTGAATTCTACGACACAACCGCGGGGCCAGCTCCTAAGCTTATCTCAAGGTTTACCATGTGCCCAAGGGCCTTGCCTCATACGCAGCCAGTATGAACAGACAGATCATCAAAAACTTTAATATAACCCTACTTGCTTCTTCCCTTGAGCTTCCCACTGATGGATCCAACTGTCAAAGCTGGATCCTCTAATATCATTAGGAACTTCCTCTTAACCTTGAATCTGGGAAGGCACCATTAGCAAGGTTAGGTTGGTTAATTCTAGTGCATGCCCCACATGCTAAGGAGCATTCCTGCTGCCCAGTATCATTTTCCTTCTGCTTCTCTCTTGGCCCAGCAACTCTTTGCCTCTCTCCTACTCCTTAACATTGAGGGTCTACCATAATCAAATTCACAGCTCAATGGGAACCCATTGCTCCATCTCAGCCAGTGGTTTCCAGTCCCATCAGACCAAATACAAGTATTTTATTCCTGGAATAAACCTCACTTGAGAGTGATATATTATCATTTTTATATATTACTGGATTCAAGAGGAAATGCCAGGTAAGCAGAAGGATATGTGAGAATGGAAACAAAGACAGGGTCTTAGCTAAAGAGAGGCATGTGTAGGTCATTATGTTATAGTTGCTATTTAACTCATGAATAAAATCACATGGGAAAGAGTGCTGATTAGAGAAAAGAAGGCCCCTTCCCTGTCCTAAAACTCCATAATATTTACAGAAGGAGACAACACAAGAGAGAGAGAAAAGCTATCTACTTGGAAAATCTAGTGTTAGCGAAACAGGAATGATAGAAACCAAACTGAAGTGGTATGAAAAGGAGAATGAAAGGTGAGAAAGTGAAACAGAAAGTAGACTTCTTGGGAGTTCCCTGGTGGCCTAGTGGTTAGAATACCAGGCTTTCACTGCTGTGGCCCAGGTTCAGTCCCTGGTCAGGGAAACAAATCAGACCAGTGACAGACTACATATAGTTCATCAATATCTTAACAATACTATTGAAGTAAATCTCTATTATTTATCTTGTTGTGGATCAGCAGAAAAGTAACTGTGGTTCCTTCAATGCAAAAATAAACTGAAGTCTTATTTCAAGATTTGTACTTTTAAAAATGTAGTAGAGGTGGAGCTATTAATACTAAAATTTCTGAAAGTGAACTGAAAAGATCCCACTAATAAAAGAAGGTATTTTATTCTCTTGAAGTAGAGAAACTATGCAGGAAGTAATAAAGCAAAAGATAGGGCAATTTCATTTCATAAAAATTTAAAATTTATATGTATCAAATAACTGTTAAAAAGACTTTCTAGAAAAATGACAAAATGGAAGAAAATATTACAACATACATGATGCTGATATATAAAGAGCATCTATAAATCAATAAGAAAAACCAATAGAAAATATATTAAAGAACAGGAACAAAAAGCAAGAAAGAAGAAATACAAAAGACTAATAAGGTAGCATAATCCCCTCATTTTTAAGAACTTTCCTTAAAAGTCATGAATATAGAGTAACTCTAGATTAATATGTGCATGGAGCTCTGCAAACAAAATCAGACATGTAAGATTTCCTCAGTTAGTGACAGTCTCACCATCAATGCACAGCAGTTTTTTTCTCCACACCTGACTATATAGCAGGATAGTTTTATTTTATTTAACATGAATTGCTATGATTGTAAGAGGTACTGATTTTTTAATTTCAGTTTACACATTCCAATTAGAAATATAACCATGTAATTTAGAAACACAGCATATTCAGAGGTGCATAATAGTTAAACAGCTATGGGCATCAGGCAAACACAAAAGCGAAGATAACAAGAGAAAATGCCTACCTTCCCTGATAGCTGTGAAAGGTGTACCTTCTTCTTCTTGCAGCCTGATCACCTTCAGGGCTACCAACTTCCCATTTACCCTGGAGAAACAAAACAAAAGATGAGAAGCAAATCCGTGAAAATATGTTCCCGTTATGGTTCTAATTGTCTTCCTTACAATTTATATTTTATGCATGGAAAATGTCAGGACTCAGTTATGCCACCACAACAAGATTAATTTCAGTAAGGTTGGGAATCCTGTATCATCATCATAAATATTCACACTTTAAATATTCACATTTTAAATATTCACACTTGCATAGTCCAAGATTTAACTGAAGTTTTCTGTGATTCACTCTATGTTCTTTCCAAAATGAAACTAGTGCTTAACAAAAACACCATGTTCGAACAATTATTCACAGATTAATTAAAACTCAAGTCGTCAAAATAACTCTCCCTTTGTTTCTCCAATAGCGCCTCTGTTTCTTTTGCTGAAATGTCATCTTCAGTCTTAAGTTTAAGTCATTCAATCCCCAAGGACGGAAACCTGACACTCAGTCTTCTTCCTTCTCTCTTCCCTCTTCTTTCTCTGTCTCTGTTTCTCTCTCAACATCACCCATTCCTCCCTTTTTCACTATTTTTTTTTACTAGAGCCTCCTAAAATTACATTAGTCTGATTGTGGGGGGTTTTTGTTGTTGTTGTTTTTTTGCGGTACGCGGGCCTCTCACTGTTGTGGCCTCTCCCGTTGCGGAGCAGAGGCTCCAGACGCGCAGGCCCAGCGGCCGTGGCTCACGGGCCCAGCCGCTCCGCGGCATGTAGGATCCTCCCGGACCAGGGCACGAACCTGTGTTCCCTGCATCGGCAGGCGGACTCTCAACCACTGAGCCACCAGGGAAGCCCTGATTGTGTTTTATAATGAAGTATATCATCAAAATAAAAGTTAAGAATATTTTACTATTACAGAATTACACAAGACCTATCCAAAGCAGATGTTTCTTCTAGACACATTCTAAATGTGTATCAGCTCTAATTAAAAGTAAGATTACGCTAGGCAGATAACATTTTTTTTTTTTTTTTTTTTTTTTTTCCTGTACGCGGGCCTCTCCCATTGCGGAGCACAGGCTCCGGACGCGCAGGCTCAGCCGCCATGGCTCACGGGCCCAGCCGCTCCGCAGCATGTGGCATCTTCCCAGACCGGGGCACGAACCTGTGCCCCTTGCATCGGCAGGCGGACTCTCAACCACTGCGCCACCAGGGAAGCCCTAGGCAGATAACTTTTTATCCAATCTATTCTGTTAATAAAATAAAGACATGACTATCTATATTGGTCTTCTAGTTGACTGCTCTACTTTCTACCTTGACTAGGCTTACCAACATATTTCCTTAATTAAAATAAGTAAAAGAAGCACAAAGCATTTAACGAAAAGTAAATCTCCCTGCCACACCCAGTTCCCACCCTCTGAGGTCACCACTTACCTCAGAGAGGTAACTTAGCTTAACACATATACTTAACACACACACACACACACACACACACACACACACACACAAATGGGAGTATGGCATACAGGGTACAGTGTATATTATTTTTATCACTCGATATATTTTGGTGACTTCCTCATAAATTCATAGAAAATTGTCTCTTGCTTTTGAAAGACCACTTGGTGTTCCTTCGTATGAGTGTAGTATGCTTAATTTAACGTCAGTCCTCTATTGATAGGCATTTAGCAGGTTCCCAATTTTTGGCCATAAAACAATGATATAATAAGTATTCTTGGACATAATTTCATCCATGTAAAAATACATCTGTAAGGGCTCCCCTGGTGGTGCAGTGGTTGAGAGTCCGCCTGCCGATGCAGGGGACACGGGTTCGTGCCCCGATCCGGGAAGATCCCATGTGCCGCGGAGCGGCTGGGCCTGTGAGCCATGGCCGCTGAGCCTGTGCGTCCGGAGCCTGTGCTCCGCAACGGGAGAGGCCGCAGCAGTGAGAGGCCCAAGTACCGCAAAAAAAATTTAAAAAAAAAAAAAAAAAAA